>JAXIVD010002526.1:55000-58110 GCA_036785275.1 Cancer borealis
ACATTGCATCAATTATTATTCCTATACTACCTGTTACGGGATAATTATAACTAGCTGGCATAGGATAACTTATGGTAACAGAGAGAGAGAGAGAGAGAGAGAGAGAGAGAGAGAGAGAGAGAGAGAGAGAGAGAGAGAGAGAGAGAGAGAGAGAGAGAGAGAGTGCGGTAATAACTAAGACATAGACAGAAGGAAAGAAAAGGAAAATTTACTTTTTTTTAACTTCAAATAATTGCGTTAAAATAATAATAAAAAAAAAAAAAAATAAATAAAATAACACGTAAATAATAAAAAAAATATATATAATTGACTTAAAATAATAATAATAATAATAATAATAATAACTACCTTATTAAATAATAATTATATTCTTAGTAAAAGAATTATTCAACAACTAAATAATCGAGGTAAATAAATAAATAAAAAAATACATAAAATGAAAAAAAAAAAAAAAAAAAAAATCAATAAATAATGAAAAAAATATAATAATTACTTTGTTAATAATCATAATAAACATTGAAAAAATTAACTATTATTTATATTATAATTACAACTCACTACTATAATTACATTCAAGATTTACCACACCTGTCAACACCACTACCACCACCACACCTGTCAACACCACTACCACCACCACACCTGTCAACACCACTACCACCACCACACCTGTCAACACCACTACCACCACCACACCTGTCAACACCACTACCACCACCACACCTGTCAACACCACTACCACCACCACACCTGTCAACACCACTACCACCACCACACCTGTCAACACCACTACCACCACCACACCTGTCAACACCACTACCACCACCACACCTGTCAACACCACTACCACCACCACACCTGTCAACACCACTACCACCACCACACCTGTCAACACCACTACCACCACCACACCTGTCAACACCACTACCACCACCACACCTGTCAACACCACTACCACCACCACACCTGTCAACACCACTACCACCACCACACCTGTCAACACCACTACCACCACCACACCTGTCAACACCACTACCACCACCACACCTGTCAACACCACTACCACCACCACACCTGTCAACACCACTACCACCACCACACCTGTCAACACCACTACCACCACCACACCTGTCAACACCACTACCACCACCACACCTGTCAACACCACCACCACCACACCTGTCAACACCACTACCACCACCACACCTGTCAACACCACTACCACCACCACACCTGTCAACACCACTACCACCACCACACCTGTCAACACCACTACCACCACCACACCTGTCAACACCACTACCACCACCACACCTGTCAACACCACTACCACCACCACACCTGTCAACACCACTACCACCACCACACCTGTCAACACCACTACCACCACCACACCTGTCAACACCACTACCACCACCACACCTGTCAACACCACTACCACCACCACACCTGTCAACACCACTACCACCACCACACCTGTCAACACCACTACCACCACCACACCTGTCAACACCACTACCACCACCACACCTGTCAACACCACTACCACCACCACACCTGTCAACACTACTACCACCACCACACCTGTCAACACCACTACCACCACCACACCTGTCAACACCACTACCACCACCACACCTGTCAACACCACTACCACCACCACACCTGTCAACACCACTACCACCACCACACCTGTCAACACCACTACCACCACCACACCTGTCAACACCACTACCACCACCACACCTGTCAACACCACTACCACCACCACACCTGTCAACACTACTACCACCACCACACCTGTCAACACCACTACCACCACCACACCTGTCAACACCACTACCACCACCACACCTGTCAACACCACTACCACCACCACACCTGTCAACACCACTACCACCACCACACCTGTCAACACCACTACCACCACCACACCTGTCAACACCACTACCACCACCACACCTGTCAACACCACTACCACCACCACACCTGTCAACACCACTACCACCACCACACCTGTCAACACCACTACCACCACCACACCTGTCAACACCACTACCACCACCACACCTGTCAACACCACTACCACCACCACACCTGTCAACACCACTACCACCACCACACCTGTCAACACCACTACCACCACCACACCTGTCAACACCACTACCACCAACACCTGTCAACACCACTACCACCACCACCTGTCAACACCACTACCACCACCACACCTGTCAACACCACTACCACCACCACACCTGTCAACACCACTACCACCACCACACCTGTCAACACCACTACCACCACCACACCTGTCAACACCACTACCACCACCACACCTGTCAACACCACTACCACCACCACACCTGTCAACACCACTACCACCACCACACCTGTCAACACCACTACCACCACCACACCTGTCAACACCACTACCACCACCACACCTGTCAACACCACTACCACCACCACACCTGTCAACACCACTACCACCACCACACCTGTCAACACCACTACCACCACCACACCTGTCAACACCACTACCACCACCACACCTGTCAACACCACTACCACCACCACACCTGTCAACACCACTACCACCACCACACCTGTCAACACCACTACCACCACCACACCTGTCAACACCACTACCACCACCACACCTG
The DNA here is from genome assembly GCA_036785275.1 of Cancer borealis. Lineage (NCBI taxonomy): Eukaryota > Metazoa > Arthropoda > Malacostraca > Decapoda > Cancridae > Cancer > Cancer borealis. The sequence goes on from JAXIVD010002526.1 coordinate 57,664, forward strand.
TCAACACCACTACCACCACCACACCTGTCAACACCACTACCACCACCACACCTGTCAACACCACTACCACCACCACACCTGTCAACACCACTACCACCACCACACCTGTCAACACCACTACCACCACCACACCTGTCAACACCACTACCACCACCACACCTGTCAACACCACTACCACCACCACACCTGTCAACACCACTACCACCACCACACCTGTCAACACCACTACCACCACCACACCTGTCAACACCACTACCACCACCACACCTGTCAACACCACTACCACCACCACACCTGTCAACACCACTACCACCACCACACCTGTCAACACCACTACCACCACCACACCTGTCAACACCACTACCACCACCACACCTGTCAACACCACTACCACCACCACACCTGTCAACACCACTACCACCACCTGTCAACTCCACACCACCACCG
>JAXIVD010002527.1:0-52500 GCA_036785275.1 Cancer borealis
ATTTGGCATATTTCGCGGATTATGTAATTTAATGAATATCATTGATAAAGAATTCCTCCCCAAAATAGATATATTCATATATCTTGCATATCTTACAATGCGTTTCCATTACTAAAGCTGGGACCTTTAAGTTATATCACAGTAGAGATGCAACACCACACTGAGGAATGAGTAACATGAGCCTAACCAAGTATTAGACATTGGTAACTTTTCTGTATTTATATGTATTTTCTTTCCTTGACGAAGTAGCATTCTTTTCTCCAAATGTAATGTGTCGTGGAAATATTTCCATCACATCATTGGTCCACAAGTCCCACCAACCCACCCACACCACCTGGCGTGCCCCAAACCCTCACCTGTGACCCACGTGGAAGCCCATCTCGAGGCACCCTTGGCCACAGGTGTTACAACCGCCAGCCGTGTAGGTGTCCCAGTCGTTGCAAGGGCGGGACACGAATGTGGGCTGGCTGTTGATGCTCTCCACCCAGTACTTGACCGATCTGCCGTGACTACACCCACCTGCCAGACAGACATTGGCGTCAACCTCCTTATTGACAAAAACTGGTCTCACCTTCCTCCCTCGTTCCTGCTACCAACAACACACTGCAGACGGAGGCTTCATGCTTTCTCCTCCCTTCACGCTGGGCACAACCAACACAAAACACAGAATAACAGCGTAACACTAAACAACAGACAGCCACGGGGTTGCTGTCCATATCATCAGTCATGAAATCTGTATCAAGGTGATCTTTTGTCCATTACGGTGAATAAGCCACACATTGATTTATCTGTCCAAAACCGGAGCTCCAGGCTGCAAAGTTGTACAATTAAGCAGCGGATCTCAACACTCACCCGTCAACAGATCCATCCAGTCTCCCCCCAAAGTGCAGCCCGGCTGATGGTCGCCGCCGTTTGGGTAGAAATCAACGTGTCCAACTGCATTCGCTAGCCCCACGCAGCTCTGTCCGGGGAGGAGAGGGAGGAATGAGCTTAATCAATCTGAATCTTACGTGTTGATTTGGTTTTCTTTTTTTTTGGAGGGGTATGGGGGCGATGGTTTCTAAGCCAATGTTCCTCCCTCCCGTTGTGCACTGTACAACTAAGAGACAATGCAATCATTGGGATCTTGCCCCCCATACCCACACTCCAGATGCAGACAGAGGGAAATAGAGCATGGTAAAAAAAAAACTGATTCAGAAGAAGATATTTCCATTGTTTCTCTTGGTTTGATTAATTCGTCCATTGAATCGGGACTGATTCCGTCAATACGTTAGCATATATTGATAGTTGGTCGAGAAATGGGAGTACATTCTCTAAGATGCCCTTATATAGAACATTTACTACCATCATGCTAGCTGCCCATAACTACAGAACACTGCAAACCAACACTGGCATCACCTCACCTCTAAAATGCCGCCGCCGTTGGTGTGGATGACCTGCACGAAGTCTGCGTCGGTTTTGTCAAGGCGACCTGAGTCTGGCTTTCCGTAAAACTCTGGGCCAGCGGGATCATTGCCTGCAGCGGGGAGGAGAGAGGGAGGTTAGGGTGATGGGGAGTGAGGAAAGATGTGATTATTATGTAGAAGTGGATTACAGTGATGAATGAAGAGAGTTGTTGCGGAAGTATGAGTGGATCTGAATGGATGGATGGGGATGACAAGGGTGTGGGTGACGCTAGGTTATGGAAGCTGACCTGTGTTATTGGTGGAAGAAGGAATGACAGTGGTGGAGAAAACTCTGTAAATGATGGTGGAAGGAGGCTTATCTGTATTCTAGGTAATGGAAGGCGACTGTCCTATAGTACTGATAATGGTGGTGTTGACGGTGACATATAGTGGTGGAGGGACTAACCTGTAATGAAGGGAAGGCGGAAGTTTTTAAGGTTTTGTCCGACGGCGCCCGAGATGTGAGCCCCGAGGGAGTGCCCCACGACCTGTACTCCCGCCGCGTTCATCCCCGCCGCCTCGTGCAGCCAATCCAGCAGACGTGCGGTGAGGCCCCCAACCTGACACCATGAAGCATAGGACTTAGTTAACTGTGTGTCTGCGTTTGTGACAAATTGTAAAGATGCTAAATGAGCTAATTTCAACATAATGATTAGTGAGATATTTCTGCAAACAGCTTTAATCTCATTGTTATTTAAATTATCATATTAGTATGTTGATATAGGCTGCAGCAGTTAACCGAATCTTAATACTCCAACTACAAGTTCTGAAGGGAGTGAGGAAATCTGTCCACATTTTGCCATCCAGTGCAAAGAAGACAAACTATAGTCACTCTCACCTCTGGCACGTGGGACACAGCCGACGGGTACCAAGGCGCCACAGCCAGCTTGGTCCAATCCACAGAGATCACGTTGTAGGAGCCCAGCTTAAGGAGCTCTGTTGGGGATGGAAGAGGAGCGCGTCAAAGGTATTCTGAAGAGTTGATGCCATGACCAGGGAAAGGGTTTAAAACAGAGTAAGGGAAAGGGAGGAGAGGTGCGTCAAAGGTTGAGTGAGATGGTGCAGCATTCAGGGAAGATGGAGTGAGGTGCACGGTTATCGAAGCAAATTTAAGAAAACCATTAATAATGATAATACAGATATCGCGCTTTTCAGTATTTCAGCTTGTTTATATGTGTAAGATTTTATCCAGATGGTTGTATAATATAAAAAAATGTCTACATGAGAGGGACTTCAACGCACGTTTGGTCACAGGATCCCCAGTTCGCTGTTATAATCCCCTTTGTTTCACTGCCTGGGTGTGATTTGTAAACTGAAAACGGCAGAGTCTTGCTGATCTTGCAGCCTTACTTGTCCCACTCCGCCCACTTCACACACCTGTCTTGGCGTCCACTAGCCAACCGTCGTAACCGTGACTTGAAAAACCGTGAATGAGTACAACGGTGGAGTCTCTGCCGTTGAAGTGACCCAGGCTGGCGAGGTCACCCTCCTTCAGTTCCAGGTAGTCGCTGTCACCAGAGTTACTCCTGCAGCCAGAGTGGAAGGAGACAATCAGTGACGGACTCAGTGTGACTGTGTTGTTTGTGTTGACTTGATTTTGCGACAACTGTGTATTAAGCATTAAGAGGTTACTGCGTGTTACTGTGTCATCGTGTAGTTAGTGTATGGTTTCGATGGTCTACACCCTAAAAAGTAACCTCAGATGTGCTCGTTAAGGCATCGTGTCCTCACCTTGTCCATAGAAGGAAGCGGACGTCCTCCAGGGTGGCGCGAGGGGCGTGTTGGGGGACAGCTGTCACCATCGTCATCACGCCCACTGTTGAAGAGTTAACATGTGAAGGAAAGTATGTGTTACACACACACACACATACACACACACACACACACACACACACACACACACACACACACACACACACACACACACACACACACACACACACACACACATACACACACACACACACACACACACACACACACACACACACACACACACACACACACACACACACACACACACACACACACACACACACACACATATATACACACACACACACACACACACACACACACACACACACACACGCACACACACACACACACACACACACACACACACACACACACACACACACACACACACACACACACACACACACACACACACACACACACACAGTTACCTAGTAGTGCGGCGGATACTAGAAAAATCAAACTTTTTGTCTCCACAATAGAAGCCAACGTCAAGTATACCAAAATTATTGTCATTATCCTTAACATCTGGAATGCCATTCGAAAACACGGAAGTGTTATGATTGTTTCACTCACCTAACATCATCAGCAGCAGCGTCGATACCATTTTGAAGTAAGATTCGGGTAGAAGGGAAACTGTCAGCTTCTTTACGACCTCTCAATAACTTCATCGGCCTCTTTCAGTGTTTCTTGGCTAGCGGGCTCCTCGGTAGGCTCAGCGGGGTTCAATCTTTTATATGTAGCAAGCATTATGAGGAGATGGGCAACCCCACACTTCTCATCCGTATCATTGGGCCTGAGAACACCCCAGCCGCCCAGGGATAACCCTTATTAGTGGATGAGTTCCCTTACAATATTGATAAGCTCAAGATACAACTTTACAGGCAAGATGTTTCGCTTGACACAGGATTCCGTGAAAGTTAGAGTGAATGATAATATTGGCGAAATGCGAAAAAAAAAAGTGTGAGGCATTGGCAATACTTGATTACAGGTATTCGTGCTCACCGAGGTAACGTGCTGACCACTCTGCCACAGTCAATGTTGATTGGATTTTAATGATAGTAAGAATGACAATAAGGGTAGTGATGATTATAATTGAAAATAGTAATTATAATAATCTAATATGTAATCGTCTATATACCCAGCATATATACTACTAGAAGGGGGTAACCGAGACAAGACGTCCACAAACATATGTAGTACAGTACATCTACATGAATTATATTACATCATTGCCGTTAAACTTTTTGGAAAGAAGGAACCAATCTTGAGTGTACCACACACACCTTGTGTAGATCAGTCTTGCAGTGTGTTGAGTGGAGTCCCCGTCACGGCCCCACACCAGAACTGGTTTACTTCTGCCACTGAAACAGTTGTTGTTTCATCGCTAAGAATGTATTTGAAGCTGCTGGTAACAGTTTGTATACGACTTTTCTCACAACATTTCGCATTTATGGTTTGACTCTGACCGTCACTTCCGTGCATAATGTTATACACCATTTGCTTTTGTTCTTGGGATTCTGCTTGAAATGTTTAATGTACATTTCATGAAGAGCACATGAGTTGGAAATTCCTTGCCATCTCTCTCATAAAATTAGCTTCAGTGAAATTTTGGCGCTTTTAATATTTTGCAAGCTTTTTTTTGGTTTATTTACATCCAAATTTTATAGAAGAACATCGCCTCTGTTTGAAGTAAGGATCGGTGACGAAGTACCACATAGGAGAATCCACATTCATTTACATCAGTGATAAACAGAATGTATTTGGAAACGTTTCGCCTGAGCCACTACTCCTGTCTCTGTGTACCTCATCCTCCACCGTGATGCTGCATCGCTTGTTTGTTTTCTTTTCGATGTTATCTTGAGGCCTTGTCATTGAACTTATTAAGTAACCTACACCCACCCTACCACAACTCTTTTGACATCCACTGCACAAGGCTTACCATAAACACATTCCCACGCCTATCATGGCCTCCTTTACGATGTACTTAAAAAAGTACCATTTTTTTTCAACTTTTCCTATAAACATTGGATTACTTTTCCCACGTTTGTCCTTTCTTTATACAACACCAACTTTTAGTGACAGTTGATTTTTTTCACTATTATTATCATTATTATTATTATTATTGTTATTATCAGTAATATTGTTATTATTATCATTATTAGTATCATCATCATTATTTTAATAATTAAATGTCTCGGTGCTGTAGTGGTATCGCATTCAACTCAACCCAGATGTCTTGTGGTCGAAACCGATGTCTGTTGGAGACCTAATGGATGTGTCTTCTTAAGGGGCGTCAGGCCATAAATAGGCAACTTTTCGAGAAAAGGATAGAATTCTGATTTAATTTGCTAAAATATAGTCATGGTAGGTGTTACATTTTTACAAAGTCTTGTGTGCGTACATGCTTTCTAAGTTGTTGTATTTTTTTTTGTTAAAATATAAAAATTTCGCAATACTTGGGAGTCCAAGCAGCAGAATATGCAACTATTTCCCCTAATAACTCCGGAATTATTAAAGTTTTATCATTTGTTGAGCTTTTACCAGTAATAGTGACATCTGAAAGTATTTGACAAGCATTGGCTGCTTCTGTGATGTGAGGAGACGCTTTGTTTTCATAGTAAGGTCATAGGATGAGAGTTGCGTCGATTTTTGTGTAGGTCACGGTGTTCCCGCTAGACTGTGACAGTGTGTGATGTTAAAAAGCGTGACCAACAGTGAAGCAAGAACTTGCAGAAGACCTGGGAAGCAAAATAATAGTGTTTCTAAAAAATGTACAGTAGTCTGGTAAATGGCACTAGATGACGAAACATGTGCATGTGGCAACTGTACCATAATTATATACACAGGTTAGGCTCACGCGATACTTAGAATTCTCCTCCTTTTACTGGGAACGAAAATCAGCAGGGATTTTTCTAAATGTGTTTCGTAGCCTTCGGCCATTCCCATTTGTATATATATATATATATATATATATATATATATATATATATATATATATATATATATATATATATATATATATATATATGAGTGTGTGTAAGAGAGAGAGAGAGAGAGAGAGAGAGAGAGAGAGAGAGAGAGAGAGAGAGAGAGAGAGAGAGAGAGAGAGAGAGAGAGAGAGAGAGAGAGAGAGAGAGAGAGAGAGAGAGAAGAGAAGAGAGAGAGAGAGAGAGAGAGAGAGAGAGAGAGAGAGAGAGAGAGAGAGAGAGAGAGAGAGAGAGAGAGAGAGAGAGAGAGAGAGAGAGAGAGAGAGAGAGAGAGACAGAGACAGAGACAGAGAGAGAGAGAGAGAGAGAGAGAGAGAGAGAGAGAGAGAGAGAGAGAGAGAGAGAAGGAGAGAGAGAGAGAGAGAGAGTGTGTGTGTGATTCTATATCTCAGAACAAGTACCTTTTTCCCGTAATGCCTCACACAAGTGAACAGTTTTCAATGTATGCAGATGCAAAGATCTACACGAGAGAACATTTCGCTGCCTCTGAGTTGATAGTTGACGGTATATTTTGACTCTTATGTTTGTGACAAGTAACCTTTTTGTGGTTTGATGCTACGTTGTAGTGAAATGTTTCGTTCTATAAATGAACGAAGCAACTCACCACGTAAAATTACAAAAATTACCTCGTTTGTGAAGGATTCATTGATTACTAGAAATAAGGCATCAGCATTCTGATATGAGACCATTGCTCTGTAAATCATTTAGAAGCAAAGTGCGAGGGTTGGCAGAAGTAAAAGTTTGCTCACACATCGCTTCATGCTTCTCTCAATCTCGAAACCGTTCCATCGTGTTTCATGACAACGAGGTGTCAGTCAACCATCAAACTCCGCGGGAAGCAGGGCACCTGCCTCTCCGCCGCCGTGCCCACTACCAACACAGGTTTGTTGTGATGCATCATGTTTCCAGTCTAAAGAGTAACAAGGAAAGGCTTGTAAGGCATGGAAAACGAAGGAGGCTCTGCTCAGCCCATGACTGCCACAAACAGCACTGTTCAATAGGTAATGGATGGCCAGGCCTAGGAAGGCTATGGTTGGCAGCATTGTGAGGTGTGTGTGCTGTTTGGCCAGCCAACCAGCCATTCGCTGTGCTGCAAGCCTGCAACACACGGCTCAACACAGACACCATCCAGGGGAAAATTTTGAATCTTGGTAACACCACCACCATCGTCTCACTAATGATGACAGCATATATATATATATATATATATATATATATATATATATATATATATATATATATATATATATATATATATATATATATATATATATATATGTATGTTGAGGCTGCACTACTGCGCTCCCTTCCCTGACTTTCCCTTCTCTTCCCTCCTGACTGTCCTTGTGAGTAGCACTTGGTAACTCCGCTGGATCTCTTACCATGGACACATTTAAATATTTAAGTTTCTTATCCACCAGGAGAAGACGTGAAGGATCAGAAAAGAAAATAAGAGAAAATAGCGCATTTTTCTGGTCCGCAGAGAGAGAGAGAGAGAGAGAGAGAGAGAGAGAGAGAGAGAGAGAGAGAGAGAGAGAGAGAGAGAGAGAGAGAGAGAGAGAGAGAGAGAGAGAGAGAGAGAGAGAGAGAGAGAGAGAGAGAGAGAGAGAGAGAGAGAGAGAGAGAGAGAGAGAGAGAGAGAGAGAGAGAGAGAGAGAGAGAGAGAGAGAGACAGAGACAGAGAGAGAAAAAATAAATAAATAAATAAATAAATAAAAAAACGAAACGAGCCAATCTGCTTCATTTCTTCGAAATGAGGAATTAAGAGACGTTCAATTTATTCCAGTTTGTTAGTATAAGGTCATGAATGTACTACTATTAACTTGGGTCTTGTTAGGTAGATATCATCAATTACGTGTCAAGGGAACAGGCGAGGGATGAAGGTGTTAGTGAACTACTGGGCAGAATAGGCGTAAGAATGTGTGGCGAGACGACGCCTGTACTTCAGATTGTGTGGAAGGAGCAGTGGACACGCGGGTGGGTTGGTGACATTGTATTCACGCTCAGCTGCTGAAATGATACACTCAGCAGCGTGACATGGCCTCCTGGAGACATGGGAACATCTTGAAGGGATTTAAAAAGTCCTTGTAACGTGTCACACCAGTTTAATTCATCGTCCTCACTACTGTGGTGATAAGAGGGAGGGCAGTGCGGGCGAGTGTCAGTCACCACGCGGCTGTGGTGGTGGTTGTGTCGTCATGATGTACCGAGTCCTCCTCACTGCGTTGCTCGGTAAGTCTTTGTATTGATTTATAACTTATGGAAGTATATGGAAACATGTTTGTTTTATTGTAAATGTTCGTTGCGAGTATTACCCCGAAAATACACGAAGAGCGCTTAGACGTGAATACTTTGTTGCATAAATGTGCTGAAAACGAGTAGTTTATTTGATAGTGATAGTATTAGTAGTTAAAGTAGAAAAGTATCACCAATAGTTATTGTTATTGTTAATATTGTTGTGTTATTTTGGAGCAATTTTTTTTTATTATTTTATTATTTTTTCTTCGTCTGTGACAGTGGCAGGGACAGGAGCGACGTTTCCCACTCTGTATGATCCCAACAATGCCGTTCCCAACCATCTCCTTGCCGTGCTGCAGCCTCGACTGGGTCACGTCGAAGATATCCGCTACCTCCTTTGGACCAGGTCAGGTGATACTTGAATACCAACTGTTTAAAGCTTACCGAATAAAACCATGAATCAATAATCGGTAATGATATTAGTCATAATGATAGATATAATAATAATCATAATAGTAATTTCGAAAGGCACGTTCCATGTTTACGTGGGTCCAGTATGTACTACCTGATAGCAACTCACTAAGCTACACTGTTACGTGCAGTTTGTCTGTTATTTCCTTTGGTTTAAAGGTTCTTCCTCAACAATCTTAACTGTTGGTAGTATGATTGACATAACTTGTAATGAAGTTACGAGAGCGCACCAAACCCCTTCGCCTCCCACCTTCATGTTTGGGTCGTGTGGTGTAATACGATAAACTGATTAAAAAGTAAACTCAATCACAAACATAATGATGCAGTCATCCAGTGTTATTAGAGCCAACACTAAACCATTTCCATCAACAATGCAGCATGGCCGACTTCAGGAGTGAAACACTTTTTCACGATAATTATCTTTGCTTATATTAACACTAACAAACAAATCAAGAACAACTGCATGAGAAGATCATGAATATGCATTCAATTTTTTTGTTTTTTGTTTGTGCATTTGCAATGAAAGGTTTCTAAATGACGCAATAGTTTTTTTGTTTGTTTTTTCAAAGGGTGAAGGTGATTATCGTTAGCATATTTTCTCCTGAGAAATCGTTCTACACACATGAAAATGTTGCAGGAAAAATAATCTGCTGTTGAGGACTTATTTGTGTAACAGTTTAACGATTTTTTAACGTGATGAACGAAACTATCTCAGTTTGGACAACAGGACTTTGATGTATTTCTGTAAAGTTCAGTGTAACACTTATTGATATATTTATGTGAAATTCTCTTCTGGTTTTTTATGTAAATCTATATGTAATTATATAACATAAATTTGTGTAATATTGTATAACTATATGTATTTTCTAATGCAATTCCTCACAGATCTAATGCCGGGAACCACGAGTATTACCGTCTACTACCCGGTGACCTGACCAACCTGAAGAAGTCCCCGCTGGTGCCCACTTTGCCCACCTACGTCATGTACCACGGCTTCAACGACGAGGGGCTGGCCGGCTGGATCACGCAGGCCAAGACAGGTAGGTAGGAACATCTGCACTCCCACCACAAGGCACGAGCAGTTAATCTGTTTCACCAAGGCATGTTTGCATCGTTCAACACCTGAGGAAGGGTAACTTTGATATTTGGGCGACACAGTGATGCAACGGTCAGGAATAACACTGCGTCACGCTATATTCAACCTGTTCTTCCTTTACTTAGAGAGAAAGACTGTTATCATCCCTTCAATTGTCACCTAAAGGTTTATAAAGGAATGCGTTCTTATAGATGGCGTCATTGTCTCTAACAAATATTACAGACGTCTTCCAAATTATGTGAACCGCCATCGTGTCTCGTAAAATTTGGTATGGAAAACAAAATACGTAAACAATGAATGAATAAGTACTGAGAGAGAGAGAGAGAGAGAGAGAGAGAGAGAGAGAGAGAGAGAGAGAGAGAGAGAGAGAGAGAGAGAGAGAGAGAGAGAGAGAGAGAGAGAGAGAGAGAGAGAGAGAGACCGAGAGAGACCGAGAGAGCGAGAGAGCGAGAGAGCGAGAGAGCGAGGGAGGGAGGGAGGGAGGGAGGGAGGGAGGGAGGGAGGGAATGAATCATGCCTAATAATGCATCTTTCTTTTTTTAATGATTTTACAGTGGTTTCAGTGTCTTCAACTGACCTCAATTAGACATATGAATCTGAATGCCAGTGCATAACTCTGATAAAAGCGCCGACATCACCACTTCCTGTACCTACCACTCTATTAGATTTAGGCATTGCATACATACACACACACACACACACACACACACACACACACACACACACAGATCGTTAATCGTTACCTAAATCATCTACTCCAATTACTCAGCACCGAAAGGAAGACTAATAATCGCGTTTAAGGGTAGAGCAAGTCAAGACCAGAGAGTAGATTAACGAAGAGCAGGGAAGGTCTAAAAAAGGTAGGGGGATGCGTGGATCAAATATTTTCTCACAGGATTGCAGATGAAAAATGCTAACGAAAAGTATGAAAGTTTATGCAGTATTAAAAGATCATCAGAAAGCATGACATAAGTGTGTGTTGTATTGAAGGTTTATGAATGGGATGAAAGTTTTTTGTAAGGATGCCGAGGCGTGTATCAGAGTAAATAGAGAAACAAGTGAGAGCTTTGGAATACAATGAGATGTAAGAGAGGGATGTGTGATGTCTCCGTGACTGTTCAACTTATGTATAGATGGTGTTATAAGAGAAATGAAAGCAAAAGTTAGTGTTGTTGGAGTTGTAATGTGTAAAAAGTGGTACATATATAGGTGTTGAATGAAATTATGTTTGCCGATTGCGGAAGATGAGAGGGGATTACAAAAGCTGGTAGATGTGTTTGATACTGTGCAAAAGAAGGTAAGGTGATAGTGTTTGAAAGAAGTAAAAAGTGAAGTGGTTGATTTTGATGACCATTTAGAGTTGAATGTGAAATTAGGCTGAATGGAGAAAGAATGATGGAGGTACTTACATGAATTTAAGTATGTTGGTTAGATTCTGTGTAAGCATGGAAGATGAGAGAGAAAACTGTACAGTGGAGGAAAGTAGTTGGGTACCTAGAGCATATAATGAAAGAAAGGACCGTAAGTATGGAAGTGAAGAGGGACTGCATGATGGAATAATTGTACCGACAATCACTTATGCAAGTGAAACGTAATGTAGTATGTGTTGTAGATATGAAGGAATTAATATTTAGTGTCTGAGAGGGTCACAGAAAAATTCCAGAGATTGAAATGACATAGTGTACAGAACTAAAGAAGAGGCAGTGGGTGTAAGAGTTGAACACAGTGAAATGGGAGGACAGGGTGCTAGAGTATGTGAAAGGAAGAAGGGGAGATCGAGAGGATTAGAGGATGCAAGGAAGGAAAATAAGGACAGGAATAAATGGCTATTCCCTGAGAGGAGTTTCAGGGAACAGGCATCAGACAGATAGATAGAAAGATAGACTATGTCTATCACTTAGTAATTGATAAATGCATTTTATCCTATTTCCTTTATTTCACATTTTCATGGTATTTGAATGTTAACATGTAGATTTTTATGACACCATATGACCTCATTGCTGCAGGCCAGGCAAGTGATTACCTAATCAATGAATCAACCAAGGCTATGCGCACCATGTCATTTAAAGGGGAAAATTGTGTAAAAGGCACAAGTGAGCTAAGTGGCTACTTAGGGCCCCCCATGCTCCTAGGAGGACCCCAATCCCACCACCTCCTGGTTAATCTATAATATCAAGTTGTGAATCATCACCACTTGCAGTCACTACCATCAGTATATGATATATTGTAATTGTAATGTGGGGGGGGAAAATGTGCCAGGCAGTATATGATATATTATCTAATATAATATCATCCATGAATTCATCCAAATCCTGATTTAGAATATACTTTAATTCAAAAGAGAATGAAGGCCTTAGTGTTAGTCTGCCTTAATCAAGCATTTTTTCATCTTACATCAGACAGACTATCATCAAAGGATCCTCCAATCTTAAAGGGAACCTATTCCCTTGTGAGATCCACAAGCTCCTGATGGGCCCCAGAGTCAGTATGGGCCCTCATATCAAACCGTGCTTAGAGCCCCATATAGGCACGAACCAGCCCTACAGTGGAGTAAATTACATACAAAACACAGGAAATAAACAAGGCCTCAAAAATATTTTTTTATTTCTGTAAAAAATGTTATACCACAGAATAATAATGGCAATGAGCACTTAAGAATAATTCTCAAAATTCATACAATTTCATATATTTATTTATTAATTTGAAAATTTTAACTACAAAATGTTGTCAATTTTGGTAACTAAAATTAGCACAAGATAAGCTTCCAGCTTTTCCAATAATTTTTTATTACCAGAGGATGAATATCTTATGATGCATGAATAACCCTAAAGATTAAAGGAGCTGTGTAGGTGATAAATGAGCAGCATGAAGTTATAAATGATGATGACATGTGTAATGGTTATGGGCGGGTGGGTGGGTGGTGGTAAAGCACCTACACATTAAGAACAATGACATAGTGAGAGAAGTCACCCAGGATCCCCAGGTGTCACTAGCCTCCCAGTGTGGATACTCTATTTGGATGGTGAACTGTTTAGTCAAAGCCTTCCTTCTTCTCCCGAATGGCCTCCTTGAAGCGCTCCTCCAGCAGGGACAGCTCTGAGATGAGGTCGGTGATGGCATTCATGAAGGCGTCGTGTGGGGTGTAACTGGCATCTGATGTCTGTCACAAGAAAGTTATTTACATGAAGCCTCCAGTTATCTATTTTTTTCAACCCATAACTAAATATGTATTGCAAAAAAGTTTTCATGTTTAGCTGTGAAATATTCATAAATTCATTATACCCATTTTCCATACAATTGATATTTGTATTGGTCTGAAAAAGTTATCTTACAAGCCAAGACACATGATATATATGATGAAGGAATACTTACTTGGATTCTGAGGACTACTTTGTGTTCCAAAGGATGAGGGTTCTTGTAGCCGGCAAACATTACATTGGGATCCTTGAGCAGCTGCATACGGATCATGTTACCAAGTGTGTGGTCCTCCTTGTTGATAGTATAGATGGCAGCATTGGGCACCTGGGGACACAAGCACAATCACCATCGGGATAGAACGAGAAGTATTGGGTTAAGCTGGAAAAGTGTAGATTCAATAAAGAAATAGGATGGAAGTGGTTTGCAAATAGGGTAGTTGATGATTGGAACAGACTTAGTTATGAGGTTGTGAGTGCAGAGTTGATAGCAAGTTTTAAAAGAAGATTGGATAAAGTTATGGATGGGGATGCCAGATGGAGTTAGTCTTAAGAGATAGATTAAGGGAACTACCACGTGTAGGCCAGCAGGCCTTTTGTAATTACATTACACATTTTTGCCTCCACAGCCCATAGAAAAGTTTTCTGCAGTCACATCAGATCCCCAAGCTTGAAAGCCATAAAGAAAGAGAAAAAGGAGAATGGGAGTATTGTCCAAAACTACTTTATCTCAAAAATATCAAAACTTGTAGGGAAAAAGTTTTGTCTGCCAATGAGACGAGTGTTATACTGAAAACTATCATAACTCGTGATTTAAATAAGCAGATATTCCGCAGGGAGTTGGCAGTCTCCACAGGCGTTATTACTTACCTTTTTTGGTATTATTATTGGGTTAGTATGTTGTATAGTTATATATCTCCAGAAACTAATATAAATTTATGTATGAAAAAGTACTATTACGTAGATGATCCACGGAGCAGGGACAGGTAAACTACCTCCCCCGCCCAATAATGTGTCGTGACTGAAGCAAGAGATTCCGACAGATGGCTATGTACAATTTTTTTGTTTTAGCCAATCAGTCACAGTTCATTAAGCTTCCATTCAAGTAGGGATAGACAGCCCTGAAGCCGGTACAAATTACTGAATTTTAATTTGGTTCACCTTCTGTCGTCATGGTGTGTGAAGGTTATTCTCTCCGAGATTAGTGTTGTTGGCAAAGCTACTCCCAGCTAAGAGGTTAAGTAGAAAATATGGTAAATTTTTACATCTTCACCATAATGGCGAGTGGATACGAAATAAAATGGCGTCTGCACCTCGTCCAACCACCCACTTTTATTCATAAAAAACATTTGATAGCTTCTAAATTAACATAACGTAATCTAACCTAATTAACCAAACCTTAATCTATATTGACAAAACAGAACATTGTTCACACCAAACTAAACTTTACTTTTCGAAGTGAAGGTCTCATAGAAAACATTGAATGTCTCAGATATTAAGAATTTGAGACGAAAATGTAATTAAGAA
Source organism: Cancer borealis (assembly GCA_036785275.1). Taxonomy (NCBI): domain Eukaryota; kingdom Metazoa; phylum Arthropoda; class Malacostraca; order Decapoda; family Cancridae; genus Cancer; species Cancer borealis. The sequence continues at coordinate 14,720 of JAXIVD010002527.1, forward strand.
AACCTCAAAATGCATCAGGTAACGTAAAAATATAACCCTCAAATCACTAGAGCATTCAGGTGAAGATGTAAAATAATACCGAAAATACTACTATACAAATACTAACCTAAAAACAAAGAAACAAAAAATTATAGTAGTAGCATCTGTGGAGACAAACCATTCCTGCAAAATATTATCCAAACATTCAACTGACAAAGCTTTGTTAGGTTAGGAAAAGTTAAGGTTAATATTCGGTTCGTTAACCACTTGATATCTGGTTACCTTTGTATTGCAAATTTAACCTCAGATACTTGTTCAGATCACCTCAAATAGTTATGCCGCTGAATTACAGAAAAAAAAATTCTAGGTTGTTAGGTTTAGTTAGGGTTGGTTAAGGAAACGAATATTTACCAAAGTTAAATTATATTTTTAAAATGTTAGATTATTATCCCAACATTCAACTGACAAGGCTAGGTTAGAGGAAAAATCTGATTTTATTTTATAAGAGTAATTTGAGCGAGCAGACAGAGCCAGCTGGTTGTTGGAAAAGCCGGCAGGTGGATCAGATAAGATCAGATGAGTGTCTGAGGCCGCCACCTGCTATATCACGATGGGTAAGAATCTTTTTCCAGTAGTGTGCACCACGTGGGTAACTACCCCTAAGCTGGGTCACCCCTATCATTCAGTGTCTTATGCCAATAGGGTTACGGCAGGTCATTAAAACTAAAGGCATAAGATATGGTGGAAACTCCAACGTATATGGATCAGAGTTGTTTCAGATTGATCCAATCCGGGCAGCCTACCTTGGTGTCCACTTCTTTGATTATCTTCTTCTCTCCGTCGAACAGGAGGAATGATTCGAAGGTCGGTGGTGCGTTCATGATGAGATGTTAATATGTACCACCACGATGAAGGCACAAGTCCGTAGGTGTGGCTAGGTCCTGGGATGTGTAATATACTGTATCACCGCTAGCCGCGGAGAAGCTTCTGTGATCGTTTCTGTTTGTTTACTTCACTCTAAGCGGCGAGGACAACAGACTGTCGCCTTGCGCACACTTATCATTATCATTATTATTATTAATATTATTATTATTATCATTCATTATTATTATTAGTAGTAGTAGTATTGTTACGTAATGAAAAAGGAAGAGGGTTGGCTCTTTTTGCCTTACCACACTACCACTTACGACATTGCACGGTTGCACCACAACAAACTCACTTTAATTTAACTCAGCTGCTGTCTCCTCGGTGCGACCTTGGTTGGGTGATGTGTGGAGCAGGCACTTCCAAAGTATATATATACTATATATAGTATATATACTTTGGGCACTCCCTCCTCATTCCTTGGGATTGTGCATGTATCGGTGGACTGCGAAGTGACACACTATGACCTGGGCATCCAGGGCAGGGTGAAGAAGACCACAGTAGCTACTCCCAATCTTCTCTGGTTTACTGAACCTTAACCTTCTATGTATAACACCCTCACGTCTTCCCCTTGACAAAACGCTACCCAGACTCAAGGTGACGCTCCAAATCCCGGGTCTTCTCCCAAAAAAATAAAAACAGCGAAACATTCGCGCCAATTTCCCCCATCGTAACACTATTCCCTCCTTTCAAATCAGTCGCCCCGACTGTCATAACACACTATACAAAATAACAAACAAACAATACGCAATAAAATAAAACAAAATACAATCTTCCTTCTCCTGGGAATAATACAAAAGTCTTCTTCTCCATTCGTCCTCCACCCACGGTCATGTCGTCAGCTACCAAGGCAGGCCGTGGTGCCGCCTCAGTCTTCCTCCTCGCTCTGTCACGCTGTCACTCAGACGACAGACGTCCTTTCGCAGTTTCGCACATTCACCACGCCAACAGCCAAGCCATCTTCTGCCCAACTACCACGCCCTCGATCATCAGCCAAGCCGTGGTGCCTTTCCAGGAGTCCCTCCTCGTCATGCGCCACCAAGCCGTCAGCCAGGCCGTCCTCCTCCCGCACAGCCACGCCCGCTGTCCTCCGCCCACACTGCCATGCCATCAGCCAGCTGCTGGTGACGTCCCTGGAGACTCTACCATGGAGGGGGGGAGCAAGATGTATCTGCTGGCCACTAGTCCTCCCTCCAGGGTGCCTGTCTCAGGCCACCCTTCCCAACTTCCCTCCTCAAGTTACATGCCTTCTTCCACGCGCTAGGGCAGGCAGGCCCAGCTCCATCACTGGCCCCTTTGAATTGCTCACTGTGCCCGTCTACTTCCTGAAGACTTCTGGAACAACCCGGCAAGGTATCCCCTCACGGTGCCGTCTTTCGACTGCCATGGCTCCAGTGAACTTGTGAAGTGACCGCTTACGCTGCCTGGGGCCACGGGAGTGTTGACTGCACCAACACGCTCCCTCACCACTCATAAGCGTCACCCTCCTTCCCGATTTGCACTGCCTCCTTACTCGCGGGCTCTTCTCTCATGCTCGCTAGTCTTTGTATCAGGGCTGTAAACACCGTGGAGACATCGGGGTGTGCCTCACCAAGGCATCGCGCCATTAAATCCCGCTCTGTGCCTCCCGGCGCCAACTTGTCCTTGTCTGCCACTCAGTAGTTTTCCAATACATGTCTTTTCGTACTAAACCCTATCTTCACTTCCGACACCATTGTTACGTAATGAAAAAGGAGGGGTTTATCTTTGCCTTACCACACCACCACTTACGACACTGTAGTGCCACGGCAAACTCAGCTGCTGCCTCCGTGAGTTGGGTGGGTGATGCGTGTGCGACAGGCACTCGAAGAGGTCTCTCCTCCTTCCGTGGGTTCGTGCATGTATCGGTGGCTGCGAGATGACACACTATGATCTTCTGGGCATCCGGGGCAGGGTGAGGAGAATCACAGTACTCCCAATCCTCTCTGGTTTACTGAACCTTCTATGTATAACACCCTCATGTCTTCCCCTTGACAAGACGCTACCCAGACGACTTCAGGTGACGCTCCAAATCCCGCGTCTTCTCCCAAAAAAACTTGCGAAACATTCGCGCCAATTTCCCCCATCGTAACAGTATTATTATTGTTGTTATCGTCATCAATATTTACAAAGTTGGGAAAGTAAGCACTTCATTTTTGTGGTGCTACACTGCTACTTAAGGGGGTATCACACTGTGTTTTCGAAACTCCAGTGTTGGTAAACCCAGTCACCCAGATGTCTCAAACGATAATTGTATGGCTGCTCACAAATAGATGTTACTAATTTTGTAGCTCTTCACGATCTATACTCCCTCAATTAATTTTCTTTCGTCCGACTTGTGGGGTGACCATACACAGGTGGCATACTTTAAGTGGGGGCCGCCTAATCAAGGTCGTATACACTATAAAGAGACTAACACGTCTTCTTCTAAATAAGTGAAACTCCTTAATTAATCCCAAAATGCTATTTGCTTTCTTTACTTTCTTTACTTTCTCTGAAATGTGCGTACCGAATTGCAGGTCACTTAGGCTTATAAGCCCAAGATCTTTCTCGTGAGTGACATCATCCACTGCACGTTCCTCATTTTCCTTCCCATTACTAATAGCATAAACCTATTGTTTGGAATTCTAGGTTTTTCATTTATTGCAAAAACTTTCTCAGGCCAACAGACAACCTTACCTGTACTTACAACTAGATAAATGGGTAAATACTAAGAAGTATGCTGGTTAAAGCTATTTTTTTCTGGTAGCTTTTGACACTATCTCCTACCATTTACATCACTTATCTGTAACCACCAATCTTCTTGTCATACTGAAACAGAACTCCTGCAGCAGTACGAATGCAATGTGATTTCCGTTGACTGGAAGCTGTTGGTTCCTTCCCCATGGTACATCACTGCGGTGAATAATACCTACAGGGTCAGTGGAGAGAGAGAGAGAGAGAGAGAGAGAGAGAGAGAGAGAGAGAGAGAGAGAGAGAGAGAGAGAGAGAGAGAGAGAGAGAGAGAGAGAGAGAGAGAGAGAGAGAGAGAGAGAGAGAGAGAGAGAGAGAGAGAGAGAGAGAGAGAGAGATTTGGATCACACTGAGTAATCCAAATTGGAATGAGCTTTCCTCATACATATAAAAAGAAATGGAACATTGAGAAAACTTGAATGTGCAACCATGAGTTAATGGACACAAGTAAATGGAGACTCCTGCTGTGACCATCACCTTGAAGAACCTCCTAAGAACAGGAATCAGAATGAACAGATAAAGTAAGATACATTTGTTACCCTCTACCAGACTGCCAACTACTCAGCATCATTGTTTGATTGGCTGGCGAGAGAGGTGGGTCTGAAGCCAGCACAGATACACATCACTGGACACTCTCTTGGTGCTCACACTGCTGGCCTCACTGCCAAGTACATGACAGCAGGCACCGTTGGCAGAGTCACTGGTATGTATTCATAGACATGTTTGGATAGTTTTGTTATGTGATAGTGTTTTACAATCGATGAAATAAAACATTAGTCATCAAGGACTTAGTTTAAGTTACTCTTCAGTGAACTATTTGATTTTACTCTATTGGGTGTGGCCAGTCATTGTCAATAATAGCGAATGGTAGGATATCAAATAAATTTTTACTGTAGCTACTTCTATATGTAAGGAAATATAAATAGCAGCTGACTACAGCTGAAACAGTAGAAAAAATGCATACATTTTTTTAATAAGTTATAGAGTTCTCTGCAATGAGGTGACAGCAAAATAAAGTCATTAAGTATCAGCTATCCCTTGTGTACACTGTCTATGTGATTGTAATTATTTACTTAATAGACGTACCAAATTATGTTAGTACATTTACATACCAGCAAAAATCATAATAGTTGGCTATCTCTTGGTCCTAATGATTTTATGTACGAACTACAGTGTTCATCATATTACTGTCATTGTCTAGAGTGATCAGCTATAATCATGTAGAATAATTTATTTATGTACATATTTTTTTATTCAAGTATTGATCAATCAACTAGTGATGAAAAGAGGAATAAGACATCTATCTTTGATTGTGTCCATCCAGGCCTGGATCCTGCTGGGCCTCTCTTCTATACAAAGCCTCCAGAGCTGCGAATAGACAAGACAGATGCACTCTTTGTGGACATCCTGCACACCAATTCTGGCTCCATCCTTGAGGTGGGTCATGGATGGACTAATTCACTTCTTTCAGTTGTCAAGCTTTCTGATAGTTAAGTACTAAAAGTACTCTACATTAATTGTTATTTGGTAGAATACATACCAGTACTTCTTTATTGAACTATGTTGACATTGCATTTACACTTTATCAATGTAGCTTTCTGTTAAAATGCTTGTTCCTTGTTCTCGCTCTCCATATTCCAATAATCTATAACCTTGGCTATCCTTCTCATACTAGCTTGACAAAATTCTTGAAACTGTTGAACACAAATATGTCTATAACTCTATCTCTTATCATTCAATTCATGGCATTAATGCAGCCTTGTTATCCTCCCAGGGATGTGCCGGCATATTCAAACCATTGGGTCACGTGGACTTTTACCCCAATGGTGGGATGCACCAACCAGGCTGTGTTGTCACCCATACTAATGAAATCACAAACTGGGTAGACCTGATTCGTGAGTAGCAAGAATACTTCTCTTGTGCAAAACCTAAAGCAATCTAGAGGTTGTTGGACTCTATAAAAGTGGTAGAAGAGTTCCAGATTTAAAAAGCCAGTTTAGTTCCCTTAAGCAAACTAATACTATACTAACAGTAACAGTAACTATTTTTCTCTTAAGTCATGTGCTGCAAAGCTATTTTAATTCTTGAGATGACCTGGTAGTCCTTTGTAAAGTATTGGGTCATAAAGTGTGAAGCATATATTTTTCCCAACACAACATACATTACCTGTAGACAGACAACAGTGCCTTCTAACCCTTTCACTACTCTTGCTTTCAGAGGGATGTAGTCATGCCCGAGCCACTGAGATATGGGTGGAGAGCATAACGGCTCTGGGTCCATCACCAGCTTTCACCTCATGGCCATGCTCAAACTGGGACGCCTTCCTCAGTGGCGAGTGTACAACCTGTGGACAAGGCTGCCTGGACATGGGTTATCACCTGCACACAGAGTAAGCTGCATAACTCATTGTATGTTTGTCTCAGTCCTCTTCTACCTGTCCCTCTCCTTTAGCTTGAGAGCAAAACCTTTTTAGTCTGCATACTTTCATTAATCAAAGTTTCCTTGAAGAATACAGACGTTTCATTTCTATATAGTAAGTGGTCAGATCTCATGAATTCAATACAACTTTGTGAGGACATCAATATTATAAGCAATTCAACATACTCCTAGATGGTTGATTCTTTCTTCATGTCACAAAGTTTTGAGGCTTACAATTAGACTCATCTATGAAGGGTAATGAGATAGATCCCTATGGAAAAAATTTTCAACATTTAGAATTAGTTTTATGTAGATTATATCATGTTAACTTGCCAACAATGCCTTTAGGACTTCTGCCTATGCAGTATCCGACAACAATTTTAAAGAATATTTGTAACAATTGTACTCATGAGTGTAGCACAATTAATTTTAAACAATCCAATACAGACCAAGCTAGTTAGAGAGAGGTGGAGGTTCTTCTGGTGAGGCCATCCTCTTGGGGGAGTGATTCTGGAGTGAACAAGGCATCAGAAACTATAGCTTGATAGATGTGAGCTTGTTTTGACCTTTAGTATGTGTTGTCTGTCTGACACACTAGTAGGTGTGAAGCCTCAGACTCATAATAGTATTGTGCAATGTTAAGTATAATGCACAGGTTCATCTACTCACTAAAACTAGTTTGAAGAATTCTGCAATTAAAATTTTATTTTATTTCCAAGAAAATTTGTGCGGTGGCCATCCCTTTGGGAACCTCCCCAGAGGGAATGAGGCGTCTGAAACTAGATAGAATAGTTTCCAAGAAAATTTAGTGGAGGAACTTGCAATGTTCCAATAATCACTTTTAAGCCTCATTTAAGTACATATAACATATCAAATATAATAGATATAATTGCTGTCAACAGGCAGCCATTAAAAGCCTTCTTTAACCTTTAACCTTCCAGCTTGCAAGGAATCTATTTCTTACGCACCAACCCCATACCACCCTATGCTCTGGGAGACATCCAGTGATGATCACTTCACCTGCACACTTCACCCACCAACAGGTGCATCCTGACCAACACCAACACTTTAGGTCGAAAGTGTTTATCTTAAGCTTAATTTATCCACTATGTGTGAACGTGTGCAAAAGGGAGTGTATGCACAACAATAATTATACAGGATATGGATAAAATTTAAATTGCATAAATCTAAAATTTGGTAAAAATCTATAGTTCTGTGAAAACAATTTCTGATGATTGTGTAAGTTTGAATGTACTCAAGGTGTCCCGTACCACCACACCTATTTTTGGAGAAAGCCAGATGTATATACAAAAAGTTTAAATATTAAAAGATCAGTCCATATAACTAGTGAAAGAACGCAATGAAAGAGAAGTACTACATCAAACCGTTTATTTGCTTCCACTCTCCTATGATGAGTTGACACATTACCTACAAGCCGCCATGATGCCAGCCACGGAGTCAAAGTCAATCTTCTCAGTGATGTTTTTGGTCTTGACAGTCTCCTCCTGGTTGCCTACAAATATGCATCCCTCCTCATTAGCTTTCCAGCCATACTTGTTCATCCAGGCCAGCTGGGTGGCATCTGAATGGGAAAAAAATAACTTTTAAATACACTTTATACAATATGAAAATCAACTTAGGTAATCCAGACAATCCTTATGTTGACCCAAGTTGGAAAAAAGTTTCAAAGATATGATAAAAAAGAACAATACATGTAATTATTCTTCATTATTCTGAAGACTCTCAATTCCTCTTCCCACCCTAGCATAACATAATATTTTGGGCTGCTGCTGCTGCTGCCTAACTTACCATCAATGTTGCCCAGAAGTTGGCTCAACACGTGCTTCTCAATGTGTTGGTATGTGATGCTGATCACATGACAGATGTACTTGCGGAGGCTGTCGCTGAAGTCTTTTATGCCAGCTGTCTGCAGATACAAAATTATTTAAACCAATTTCTTAGTCGATGCTAAAAATTTAGCTACATCACACTGCAGACTTTAGCCCTGTGGTTTGAACTGCAAGAATACTACTGCCGTACTCCCTCAGGGTTGTAAAAGGCAACCAAAAAGGACAGAGAGATCTTCCTCTGTATTCTCTAAAAAGAGGGTGTAGAGGGGGAGGGAAGTGCACATCTCCCAGAACCCTAAATGCCTTATCTTGGCTACTCCCCTTTTGGAGGGTATTAGCTTGGTTTATAAAAAGACACACACTGCACACTTATAATGCATATTGGTATATAAACTCTAAAGCTCAATTCATCAAAAGATGAACTGAAGTTTTTACATTCCCTATGCTGCAACCTGTTTCATGTATTTGGAAGAAATAATATCTACACCTTTATAAGGCTTCAAGAATCTATCTACCTATATACTTGGCTTATATCCCCATTAAAAGGGGGTACCTAACACAAAGCATTTAAGGTTGAAGTAGACTTTACTCTTCCTTTCCCTTCTGTCAGAGAAGTACTTTAAAATCACACCTCAACTCATACCAAGAGTCCAAGACAAGAGGGAGCAGTTCAAAAAATTAAATGTACTGCATTCAGTAACAGACACATTTTGTAGGATGTACATATTCTTTGTAAAAATGAGAAATAAACAATAAAATAAAGATTGGCTTTGTTGTCTCAGTATCTATTTCCATCTTGAGTGTGTGGTTAATACACCTTTCTCCCTTGGATACAAAACTAACTGACATTTATGGAATACAAGTAATGCCCAGCCAGGCAGGAGTGTGTAGTGTCTTACCAGGTCAGCGTACTGGTGCTTCTCCTCCCAGAAGGTGCGGAACTGACACATCTCCAGCAGGTCATGGAGGTACATGATGCGCTTGATGTTGTCGTCCTCCATCTGAAAAAGTTGAATCATGATAAGTATTCAAGTAACACTAATAATAATTACAACATTCGCCTCAATACAACACTAATGAGTCAGGGATACAGAAGTGTATTGAAGTCCACTATGTATGTATGTATTTCGGGGAGGGAAAAAAAAAATTAAAACGTAACCATTTGCTCAACTTGATTGGTGGAGGTGAATATAAGTAAAAATGGTTAAAAAATGCCATTGTAAATTAGTGTCAAATACCATCTTGCTAAGATTTTGTGGACCTAACCATAAGTTATGGTACCAAAGCAGAAGAATGTGAAGTGTCAGTAATAGAGCAGTGTGTTGCCCCTCACCTGGTCCTGGCCGAGGAGACACTTGCAGAGGACAAAGTCAGTGTGTGGGAGGTTGGTGAGTGCCTTGATGAGGATCTGGCATGCCACTGAGCTCTGGTAGGTGCCAGGGTTGAACTGGTACAGCTTGAGGAGTGCCAAGTTTGCCTCCAGGTCATAGGTGTTCTCCCTCGCCTGGAGCTCCACATACCTCTCCAGTGTAGCAATGTTCTCCGGGTTGTACCTGTTGGGAAGAAAAAATGTTAAGATTTTCATATACTCTCAATATATCTATGCAGGATTATCAATATTATCATGGAAAAAAATGCCTTGATTCTTGTTAAGTTTCAAAAACTACCTTTGTATCCCAAACAGTCTGTCTGTTGGTTCAATAGTCATAGGTCAACGCTTGCATTCTTAGGATTTACTTGAAAGGCCCAAGAATACGATTCAGAAAAAACAATTGAACATATATATTTGAATAGGAGTAGGAAAGTTGACAGTTGAGACTAGCCACTCCATTATTCTGCTTGGGAGCCCAGCACCTCTGTGGTACAGTGCTCGGCTCGTGGTAAAATGTTGTGAGTTCAATCCTGGTTAACTGCAGCTTCTTGGTGAAAGGGATAGCACTCTCGTTAACCTAAGCAGATTTTATTAAGCCACACAGTGTTCTGCCTACTGCTGTGTTTATCAGGAAAATAGGCTTGGTGATACTGTAATCAGTATATTAAGTTATCAAAGAAGAAAAAGAAAAGTTATTTCACTGAGTGACTAGAAGACTTTACTTCACTCGGCACACCAAAATTACTGGAGAACCTTTTGGGAAATTAATTGGTAAGGTTAGGAAAGGCAAAAAAAAAAAGTTCTTTAAATGGGTAGTGTATTCAAAAGTTAGGTTAGGAAAGGTTTTTAATTTGAATTTAAAAAATAATCTAACACAGGCAGCTTGGAGAAGGGTTGGTGTTGGGTCAGTGGGAGGGGTCTAGAAAAATAATTGTTTCCTCCAAAAATGGAGTGTGTAACTATTACGAATCTAAGTTTTGGTTAGGTTACGTTTTATTGAAGGAAAATTATTTTGTTTGTTTTTTTTCATTGATTTTGAACCACATTCACAATGCCAGTTTGTGGGTGAACTTGGAAACAATGGTTTTGCCCCAGAAATTAACCCCAATATCAGTAGAATCACAAACAAAACAAAAAAAGATTTTCCTTAATTACTGCAGAACCTTACTGCAAATTAACCGATTTATTAGCGACGGAAAAGAAGTATGACATAATCTATCCCATATAAAAGGTACCTGGTACATCACATGGGCGTCCATCGTAGTGAGACGGGCGTTATACTGTAATAATAACTAAAATGTCACAAGCCTCTGCCTCACAATTCTAATAGGTTATCTGCATCTATACGAGATTAGTTAACTCATGATTAAGGCGAGGTAACTCAAGCATGCAATAACCTCCTTATGGTATTAGTTCACACTTTGAGTAAGGCATAAATAAGTATAACCGGGGAAGACTTTGAGCCAGGCTGTGGCACCTGGAGGCAGGCTCTGTAATGCATCCACGCTGTCGCCGGATATCAACTTTACCTGCCAGTGACTAATAATTTCCACAAAACGTCTGACTCTACATGTTGTTTGTATCGTACTTGCCTCTCAATACCACGTAGCATGGATGCCACGGTGCCCCGCATAGCCTCTGCCTGCTCCGCCATGTTGCTTGTTGACAAGGGACACACAAGGTAACATTCAAGTAGGAACAAAGTGTAATAACACATTTAAATATTTTTTATATTTTACATTTGCATACAAAATTCAGCAAGCTTTTCATTATTACAATATCAATAATTATGAAATATACATATCTATAATAGTTTAATCTGAGCTTGAATGTTTGGTTGCCATGGTAACTGCATCAACAAACAAAACAAACCAACATTCCTATGCTTCAAAACAGGACGAAGCCTTACTGTCTCGTGTTCGTTCGTGGTGCCACACACCTTCACACCTTCACAACCACAGGTGTATGGGCGGCCACCACACACTGTTCACTACACCATGGACCCGCTCTTCCTCGCCCTCAGCTGCTTCAGGCGGAGAAAGTTTGACCGTTGTATAAAGTTATGCACGGAACTTTTGAGCAAGAATCCTTATGACCAGGTGGGATTACAGAGCCATTGTTTGTGTGTGTTTGTGTTCATGTATCTGTTTGTGTTGATAGTACTGGTGAAGACAATATAATTGCGGTGCTGAATGGTAGCATTGATGGTTATTCTTGCCTGTGCTGGTAATGGTGGTGATGATGTACTATGCCTTGTGGTGGCGGTTGCAAGAATTCTACCACCATAATCCTTGCAGTTCGTACAAGTCGACAAAAGGGAAGAGCAAGTGTTCTGGGAGAGCTATGTCTCCCTGAACCCTTTTATGTCTTGGCTATTCCCCTTTTAGGAGGACAGCAGCCTGGTATATAGATGAATATAAATGTGATGTATAATTTCTGTGTTGATAGTTCACTGTCAAATAACTATAAAGTGCTAATAGGGCCACCTCAGAACTGCACCCAGAATCCAATATCAATCCTGTGTAATACCTTATTGGGCATGATTGACCCTTGGTATGTTCGTGGGGCCAGTCCATCGCAGCTCTGACCACATAAGACACTCTTTGTCATATTACTTTTACGTTACGCTACCTTTCATATTTCAGTTAATATAAGTAGCTAAGCAGTACGTTAAACTTTTATTTGACTAAAACCCACCACAATCATTCACACTATTGAGTACCAAATCTAAAATGTTGTTAGAATTTAGAAAGATTGGTTCAGTGACCTACTGAATCAATTTCAAAGTTGAAAAACATTCCAAATATTTCCTATCAGCAGGTATGGTACAAGAAGTGCCAATATGAGGCCACTTACATGAGGAAAGATAAATTCTTCCAGTATAATTAGTGATGTTTTTCGTCCCACAGGCTGTGTGGAGCCTCAAGACACGGGCACTGACGGAGCAGGTGTGGGTGGATGAGTGTGATGGGGAGGAGGAGGGTCTGGCTGATGTGCTGATGGATGACAACACCATAGCCTCAGTTGCTCGCCCAGGCACCTCCTTACGCACCGCCCTGCCTTCCTCTGCAGGGGGCCCCTCACAGACCTTCAGGTTAATGAAAACACATACATATGATTCCCATCAGACCACTAGAATTATAGAAATTCAAACCCATGTACAAATTAGTACTTTGCTACATTTTCTTTTTTCTTATGCAGCCTCTTAACTTGGCCTTAAGTACAACTCCTAAGTTCGCTGTCTGGTGAATTATCAGGCCAGTTTTGTTTGAGTTCAACTTTACAGCTACGTACTTAGCTATTCTTTTACTATAATAGCAGTATGAGTTGATGCTTCATCCTGCAAAAAAAGTCAGCACCTTAACTTTCCTCACAGACTGTATGGTTTCCATTTCATAGTAAAGGCTGGTAACCATGAATAGGCCACTACTGTTATGTTCTCTGTGGGGTCAGTCCACTTACATATATAATTTTCTTCTCCAGGAATACTAAGCCCACTCTCAACACCCTTAGTCATAAACACAGCAAATAAAGTCACTGGTCTTAGGCATAAGAAATAACTTTATAGTATCAAGCTACAGTAAGTCATTTCTCCATAGGCCATCCACACAGTCTGGGCGGCCACTGAGCGGTGTGGTGCGGCCGGGATCCCAGGGTGGGCGGCCAGGCACCATGGACCAGGCCCTGCGCACCCCTCGCACTGCACAAACTGCACGTCCTGTCTCAGCTACCTCAGGTAATAGCTTGAAGTATATGTAGAAGAAAGGTAGATGTGTCTCGTCTGCGGGAAGTTAGGTATAGAGAAGCACCAGCCAGGTATATTGTAAGGAAGTATGTTGTAAACTTCTTTGGTCTGGCAATGATAAGTGTTTATTAGTTGGTGGTGATGTGATATGCTAGGTGCTGAGAAATGGGTAAATGAGGTTGTAAATGTGATGAGTGAATGATATCAATATGATTTTTAAAATGGATCTAGGTTTGAACATGGTGACAATTGTATTGATATATGTTCCACAACCTGGCTTTGATGAGACGTCAGATGAATGATAGTTAGAGTCTAGATAATTTTTCTGTTGCCCCATCTTGTGATAGAGACTAGAGTATGTGAATGATTTGCCCCTTGGAGAATGGAAATTTATTGAGTTCCTGTATATATATATATATATATATATATATATATATATATATATATATATATATATATATATATATATATATATTTGAGGTGTTTTAACCTTCTAACCTAGACAGTCAGACAATATGCACATGAGCATCTTACTAAATATATAGCACATCCAACCAAGTATTTGCCATGTTTGTGCTGCCAACAATTTTTTTTAGACAAAATGATCTTGTGACTATATTTTTACACTTAACCATCAGGGGCGTATATTCAGAGTGTGCTAGGTGTGCGCCACACACTCTTAGTCAGAGAGAGAAATGCATGATAGTTATAAATAAATTCAGCAGTAAGTGGGAAACGATATTTTTCTTATTGTTTTTAGCGCTGTTATAATATTTTGTATTATAGGTGTTCTGTAGAAGCACTGCACACCCAATAATCAATTGTATCATTATGTAGCATAGCGTGTATGGTGGAGTGGAAGGGCAGACTGTTGAATGTATGGAGCTTGGTGTGCGGCTCTACAAATGCACACTACTTGCGTTCGTTTTTGGTGCTGATATTTTATATTAGCTAGAAGGTATAAAGTGTCTTTGCCATTCATTATATGGGCGTAATTAAGATTTGCAAGAATTATAATATAGTATCTATTATGAAACCAAATATTATTAAGTCACTTAATCAGAAATAAGGATTGAGTGCAACCTAAGTCATGGACGCTCTTACCGATGAAACAACAGAAGTAAGTTGAGTTACCAAGTAACCCAAGTTATACTAACTCAGTTTCATTGGCGCTTGTGTCGGGGGAGCACGTGCATTTCCCTTGACTAGATAAATGACTAGTTGTGAATTGTAAGTATATTGTAATTATTATTGTGTTGCGGTGTGTTTGCATCTTAATGATGGCGTTACCATGGCAATGAGAAAAGAGGGGAGATGGGAGTGAATGTGACATTCACTCCCATCTGCCGGCGGAGGGATACGAGAGAGGCAGCCTCCTGCTGCTACGCTGGTATTCTTAAAAATATCTTTCCCTTGGAAAGCGGCTACGCTGGTATAGACGGTATTTGTGGTTATGTGACTGGTATTAAAGTGGCTCATATAACTGTGGTGTAATAGTGGCTGATAAGACAGTGTTACAGGGGGTGGACACATGTTGTGGTAACCTATGACTGTGGCCATGGTAGAGTCTCCGTGAGCTGTGACAGTGACCTTGAGGACTGCTGTGAGGTGCCAGTGCCACATTATTACACCACTAGGGAAATGTGTTGAGGGGAGCCATTTGAGGCTGAGTGGCCTCAGTTTGCTCTCCATTGAAAAGATCTTGCTGACTAAAGTTAAACAGAGAGGCTCTTTCTATGATGAAGTCATGAACAAGTTTATATTAAAAACACGAAGAATATAATTGAATTATAAGTAATCAGGTATGTCAACCACTCAACTGTGTAATTTAGGTGATAAGCTTAGCTAATCAAAATGAATAAATTTAATTATTCTAAGTTTGCACATAAAATTTACTTTATTTTCCAACTAACTGTATGAATAACTATAAAATTGTAATTACACACACACACACACACACACACACACACACACACACACACACACACACACACACACACACACACACACGCGTGCGCACACATAAGTAATTAGATATATGTTAGTTATGGACAGAATCACTGTTCAGCACACCCAGTGAGAGAAACCACCATAAGCCACTGTTAACCATCATTAGAAATTCACATACTTTACTAATACTAACCCACATACTTAAGGCTGTAGAGAATAGTTTTCCATACTTTTGGTTACTTTTGATAATTCTGTCTATTAACAACGAAGCTGCGGTTGGCCTCGGCTCACACCAGCTATTTTATCTTATTCATGTTGTGTATGTCGAGAAGTGACATGACATTACTGATAAATGTGTGTGTGTGTGTGTGTTTACCAGGACGGCATGTCAGGCTGGGTACAGCTTCCATGGTGCAAGTGGGCGAGGGACCCTTCATCAATCTGGCGCGGCTCAATGTGGCCAAGTATGCAGGACAACAGAACATTGCCAAGGCACTCTTTGAATACATCTACTTTCATGAGAATGACATCAGGCATGTAAGTGTGTGGACAGTGCCTCAAGCTGTGGGTTGCTATGGTCCGTCTATTTTATGAAGATATTTGATACTCTGTTATTGTCTTAAAAATAACACATTCATAGCAATATGGTAATATTATTGCAGCTCTAACCAGTATATAATTGATTATTAAAGAAATATTATGTATTTCCTTGTGAATGGATCCAATCATACTACTTTAGGTGTTGTCATCATTACTTCATCAGTTTTATGCTACAGTGGCTTCTTCTGTACCTTTTTATCTGCAGCTGACTCCTCAATAATTTGGTTGTAATATTATGAAGAAAAAAATTATGGAACTTGAGTCTCTTGTTAAACTGTTGCCAATAACCATATAATTATACGATAACTACTGAGGGGTTGTATAGTGTGCTAACTAGATTTGTGTTGTGACAGGCACTGGATCTGGCAGCTCAGGCAACACAGGCTTTGGAGTTCAAGGATTGGTGGTGGAAAGTACAACTTGGACGCTGCTACTACAGACTTGGATTGTT
Organism: Cancer borealis; assembly: GCA_036785275.1. Taxonomy (NCBI): domain Eukaryota; kingdom Metazoa; phylum Arthropoda; class Malacostraca; order Decapoda; family Cancridae; genus Cancer; species Cancer borealis. The sequence goes on from JAXIVD010002527.1 coordinate 30,760, forward strand.
CCGGGATGCTGAGAAGCAGTTCAAAGTAAGGCTTACTCATATTTTTTTCTACACGTACTGAAACACTTTTATGTGTATTTATAGGCGATTAGTAAAGAGGAAGAATGTGAGTACAAATGAAGGGTTTGCAGTGTATATGATATAACATAGATATTACATATATGCTAATATTATATATATATATATATATATATATATATATATATATATATATATATATATATATATATATATATGCTAATATTATATATATATATATATATATATATATATATATATATATATATATATATATATATATATATATATATATACATATATATATATATATATATATATATATATATATATATATATATATATATATATATATATATATATACATATATATATATATATATATATATATATATATATATATATATATATATATATATATATATGTATATATATATGTATATATATATATATATATATATATATATATATATATATATATATATATATATATATATATATATATATATATATATATACATATATATATATATATATATATATATATGTATATATATATATATATATATATATATATATATATATATATATATATATATATATATATATATATATATATATATATATATATATGTATGAAATTTTATACAGTGATTTTAATGGAGGTAGATAGCTGTATGGATACAATCGTAATGACATCTATGCCAGGAGGAAAAATAAGACATAATTGTCACTCCTAATGAGTTGTAAAATGACCTGGTTATTAAATGTGGAAATAAGGTTCTCAAGTTTTACCTATTAGCTTATGAAATTCATCAAGTATTTCCATGCAGCTTTTGTTATACATGAGTAGTGAGATCATGATTTATTGAAGTGTGAAATGCCATATTTATGTAGGTTTAAGTACATACTTTACAGGGCATGTGTAAAATAAGGTAATTATAGATGTATTGTGCCAAATACAATCCTCGTCATTAAAGTTTGCCAGGTGAGGTTTGTAAACCCTACACATGGTACAGGATCTGCTAATGAAATTTTCCAACCTCATACACAACATGAGTGAGTAATCATTAAGGGAGTGGGGTGTGTGGCTGACTGAGGCACCTCGTGGCTGGTATAGTGGACACTTGTGTATTCTTTCATTCCTCACCTCCCCTGAACTTGGCCACAACCTGTCCCAGTGCTGAGTATTTTGTTGTCTTTTTATGGGCAAGAATAAGACATTGCCTTATGATTTGTTTTCACAGACTATTAGTCTGCATAAAGTGAGGCACCCAACAAGGGTAATTGTTAGAACAACAAGTGCAATTAGCGAGTAATTTGTATAAAACTTGGTGAAGCATTTTCATGAAAGCGAGAGCATGGGCACAGCACTCCACAAGACTCAAACAGTCTCACAAGCATTATCATGAGGCAGCTTGAGTCAAATTGGAATTTGTCTTCTAGTTCAATGGGAGGTGAAGAAAGTAACAGACAACTGTTGCAGGACACATTTCTTAAGACTGTGAGGTGTATTCTTTATTGCTTAGAGTACAAGTTCCAGTGCCTTCATTGCAAGTTCATTTACACCTGACTCCAGAGACACCATAGATCTATTTTGCAGAGTGCAAAAAGGAAATTGAGATCATTTGATTACGCTAAGAGGGAATGTAAAGACAGGAATTAATGGAAACCTTTCTGCCGGGGCCATCCTCAGTATGGCGTGTTCTTAAGAACAGACGTCAGATGGATTGAAAGATACCACAGCTAATATGCTAGTTTGCACACAGCCTATGTATAACAGAAGGTAACCTCAGTATAGCTGTATTCATAGATGTTGTGTTACAGTCCGCACTGAAGCAGCAAGACAACATTAATACTTACCTGATGCTGGGCCGGGTGTACATCCGCCTCGACCAGCCCATGGCAGCTCTAGAGGTGTACCGAGAAGGTTTAGACAAGTTTCCTGGTGAGGTGACGCTGCTCACTGCCATGGCAAGGTGACTCAGTTGCATGGAAAACTATACTTTAGTGTGTAGATAAATTATTGGGTTTCAAACTTTTAGGAGTAGTTTTTCCATGGGTACAGTAAAACCTCGTTTCTCCAGCATTCAGAACATTGGCATCCTCAATACAATGGCATGAATCAACCCAGGCATAAATTGGTTACGTTGATGTAAAAAATATGGAAAATTGTCAAAAAAAAATTTCAAATATACCTACCTACTTCATTGGTGGGGTCTGGATTTTTTTTATAATAATCAGTATGCTATGTTAGGCTCATCAAAAAATTGTGAAGAATGTGTATTTACCTAGTTGTAATACCTATACAGGGCCTGAGCTACACTCATGTGGGGTTGTCTCCGTATCTCATGTGCACATACCTTCGCGTATTTGGCTAAATCATTGTACTAATTAACCATTCATGATATATAGCAAAATGTGTGAAACATTACATAATTTTCTTGCTTGAGTAAGCTTTGTGAGGCAATTTTTTTTGTATATGAAGATGTAGTGTAATTAAGCCTCAACATTTTAAATCCATACTTCATATGTAAGAATTACTTTTCTTGAAACCAGAAACTGATTTTTTAGATTTTTTCAGAGTTGCTTGTATCTGTGTTAAATCAGCATTTGGTACAGGAATGTGCAGTATTTTTTCAATCAACAACAATTGCTTCCACCAAAATTATACATAACATTACTTAAGCATCCCAGATCAAGTAAAACTGAAGTAGTACTATTTAGAAAATATGTCACATCATTATCTCCAGATTGACTGTCACTGCTTATCACCTTATAAGTTTGAATTTCATGACTACAATGTTTATGACTTGAATTTTCTTTCCTCAGGATATATGAAGGTTTGCATGACCTACCCAAGGCTGTCAAGTCTTACCGCGATGTGTTGAACTATGATGCCACCCACGTGGAGGCCATTGCCTGCACTGCTACCACACACTTCTACAGCGACCAGCCTGAAGTGGCTCTCCGTTTCTACAGGTGATGCCCCGCCACCACACCACACCACACCACACCACACCACACCACACCTTCTCTGTGTCACAACTGCACAACCACCTGACATGTATCAATAACATGACCTTTATCCTTGTAGTAATCTTGTAGTATCTCTCAGTGTCCTGTGATCAGTGTTGTATTACTGATTTTTGATAATTATGAGGAGAAAATTAAAGATATTGCATTATTGTGATACTTACGAGCTTTCATGTGTGTTTGGTATACAGAACCTTACTTTTTTATGTTTTGTTCACACAGACGACTGCTCCAGATGGGCATCTACAACTGTGAAATATTCAACAACCTTGGCCTGTGCTGCTTCTATGCTCAGCAGTATGACATGACTCTCACCTGCTTCGAGAGGGCACTCAGCCTGGCCACAGACAAGAGCATCGCTGATGTGTGGTACAATTTGGGCCACATTGCCTTGGTTAGTGTTTGTGTGTGTGTGTTTATGTAGTATATTTAGGGAGGTGATGTGTTGTGTATACGATCTTGATACTTAAAGATGACATACCTGTAACATGTTCAAACTGTAATGAGTTCAAATGTACAAACATGAAAATAGATATAGATAATTAACCAGTGCTTTCTCATAAAGATTATATAGTCATTACACTAATGTAAGAATCTCATTAATACACAAAATGGTTGTTAATATATAGACCCTTTCACAGTCAGTCATCGCTATGCCAATGTATGTGTGCTATTATTACATATGTTTTATTAATCATCACCTTCCCTCAGGGTATTGGGGACATTAATCTGGCATACCAGTGCTTCCGGCTGGCCCTGGTATCAGACAATGACCACGGTGAATCCTACAACAACCTGGGAGTCTTGGAGTACCGACGCGGCAACCTGGAGACAGCACGAGCATTCTTTATGACTGCTGCCAACCTGTCCTCACACATGTTCCAGCCTCACTACAACCATGCCAAGCTGGCTCATAAGGTTGGCTAATTCTCATTGACAATTAGTATTAGTATAACAGCAGTACTCTGTGGTATTTCAGTGCTTGATTTACATTTTATGTCTGCTAGTTTCTGTATGAAAAATGGAAATATACGCTTTGTGAAATAATAGCAGGTTATATAATTTTTTTATGGTTTGAAATTTCAGGTGGGAGATTTACAGACAAGCTTCATCATAGTACAGAAAGCTTTGGCATTATTTCCCGAGCATGTTGACTCGAAGGAGCTCTTAAGAACTCTTGAGACTCACTTCCACACATTGTAGAAATATATCAAGGTGAGTCATATTCTGTGATTTCAAATTACATATAACCAAAGTATATATGTGCATGTTAGTAAATTACTGTTTGAATAATTATTGATTTTTAATAACCCCACTAAAACTGCATGCATTCGTTGAACTTGTAGTTACTAATGGATTTGTTGGTTGGGATACAGAAAGTTAAGGAGAGTATTACTATAGTGTACAATCAAGGCTGACTAAGATCCAAATGGACCTAAGTGATAGAAGAGTAAGACTAGTGAGGTGAGCTGTGATGTATGGCCTGGAGATAGTGGCGCTGATAGAAAGACAGGAAGCAGAGTTGAAGATGCTGTGAATTTTGTTGGGAGTGAAGACTGAATTAGCAATCATTATATTGGAGAGACAACACAGGATGGATGTTTGTAACTTGAACATTAGAATTAAGGAAGCTCCTGTATTAGGGTTAGTTTTTGTACAAACTCATAACCAGTTACCCTTTTCCTTATAAAATCAATGCACCAACTTTTGCAGAATCAAATTTAGAGCTCTTTAGTAGAAATAACTAAACATGAAACTTGGTGAGATGGGTTATAATGCAAGACACATTAGGTTCATTAACTATAATAAAAATTAGTACGTATGTAAGATAAATAATCAACATAGGCATGGTTGAGCTGTAATGTGGTTAGGAATACAAAACAAAACTGGTGAGAAAAGTTTCCAAAATTTTTTATTATTAGCTGAGACTCAAGTACATAATTATAGTGTGATGCTCCCCTTGTGTGTACTCAGCATCCAGCATTCAGTGGTGTAAAAAATTAGGCATTGAATACTGGCTAATAATATTTAAGCACCTCCACAAAATCAGGTTCAATGTAGGTTGTAAAAAAACTAACAGTGACATAACCAAAAGCTTCTATCCTGACAAAATAGCGGTGGCGTCAAGGTGCCCACCCATGACACTCCTCCTAGTCCCTCTCAGCGATGGCACTAAGGTGGTAGTCAATCTCTTGTTCCGTCAGAGTTCTGAAAAAAATAATTATATAAATCATAGTGTAATTTAGATAGATAGAAAGTAAGCAACAGATAAATTTAAGTGTCATAAAGCTGCAGGTGGGGATGGAATAACTGTAGAAATGTTAAAATATGGAGGAGAAACATGACCTTGTATGGAGACAGAGAAGTATCAGATGATTGTAAGAAGGCAATTATTGTGTCCTTGCATAGAGGTAAAGGTAGGAAAGATGAGTGTAATAATTATAGAGGGATACGTTTGTTTAATGTGCCAGGAAAAGTGTCTTGATGGAGAGACATAACTGAAGGGAAGATTAGTGAGGAACAGGGAAGATTTAGGAAAGGAAAAGGCTGTGTAGACCAGATACTTGCAATTAAAATGGGTGAAAAATTGTAGGTAGTCTTCATATATCTAGAAAAAGCATATGATAAGAGTTGATAGGGAAGCTCTCTGAAACGTTCTGAAAATTTAAGGTGTTGGAGGGTAGTTAGTGGGAGGAATTCAGACATTTTATAGGGAAGTAAGTCCATGTACGAGGGTGGATGGAGAGCTCAGTAAGTTTTCCAATAGGAGTGGGAGAGAGACAAGTATGTGTGACATTGGCATGGCTGTTTAATATTTTCATGGATGGGTGTAGGAGAAAAATGAAAGCCAAAGCGGGAAATGTAGGTACAAGACTGAAGATGTATGGAATGGGTTGGGCGGTGGTGGCATGCCTGTTTGCAGAGAGTGAAGATACATTTCAGAGAATGGTAGATGAATTTTACAGTGTATGTACAAGAAGAAAGATAAAATTGAATGCTGGGGTTTTTGAAAGGGGGAAAGAGGTGGTGGAATAGGATGAATGTGTGAGGTAGTTCTAGGAGTGCTATGCAAACATGGAGAGATGAAAGAAGAAATAAGAGGGCTGTGAAAGGCAGGTGTGTTATAGGATCACTTGCAAGGGTTATGAGAGGCAGGAATGTGTCCATAGTGATTGAGATAAAGGAACAGTATTCTCCTACCAACACTGACATAAGGATCAGAGACTTGGACATGGCATAAGGTCAAGAGTGCACACTGTGGAAATGAGAACAACATGTAGCCATAAGATGGAAGGGTGTGTGTGAAAGATGTGGCATGGGACCCAGTACAAATGGAATGAAGTGTGGTGGCTTCATAAAGCCACGTCACAGTAGCCACATGGACTGACAGGTATATAAGGAGACAGGACCGTGGCAGCAACAGCATTCCAGCTGCTGCACTCACACTCATGAATACACTCACTGCACCTCACCTGCTGCCTTGCCACCCTGCACTCACCGATCCACACCTTACCCACTACACACTGACTTGCTGCCTTGCCAACCAAGTCCCCACATCATGTCGTTACTACGTGATGTGGGGACTTGGTTGGCAAGGCAGCAAGTCAGTGTGTACTGGGTAAGGTGTGAATCAGTGAGTGCAGGGTGGCAAGGCAGCAGGTGAGGTGCAGTGAGTGTATTCAGGGGTGTGAGTGCAGCAGCTGGAATGCTGTTGCTGCCATGGTCCTGTCTCCTTATATACCTGTCAGTCCATGTGGCTACTGTGACGTAGCATGTGGTGGTGCTTGTGGTGGTTCTGAAATGTGTCATCAGTACAGCTGGGAATGTCTTTGGAGACGTGTGCAGCAGCATTTACACAGGTTCATACTATCCATCTTAAATAATGCTTCAAATGTGCTGGCAACAAAGGTGAAGCAATAAACTATCACCTCATACTAACAACTCAACACATATACTGTTAATATACCCACAGCCAGTGTTGCTAGTAAAGTGGACACTGTTGTTCCTATCAAATTAAAAGCTTGTTTGTTACTGTTATTGTATGTCAACAGCAATTTGTCTGGGCTGTGTTGATGCCTTTTGACCTAGAACCAATAACTCATCACTTCAACTTCAGCAAAGTGTTGCTATAAAATGATTTGCATAATGACATTATCATAACCAATGAGGTGCAATGTGGTCCAGTGGTCAGCTCACAACCAAAAAGGAGTGGAGTAGCACATTGTTAACCCTAGCACCAGTTCCTCACCTGAAGGCTGGCGCATCCTTGGACACAACAGCAACCTCGACCTCAGTAGGTTTGAAGTCAGCGGAGAGGACAGTCATGAGGCAGGTGACGGCCAGCTGGATGGTCTCATCATGGTTGTAGTTAGTCTTCTTACGGTACCTGAGAACATGAGTGACATTAGAGGTAAGTGTTTGAATGATGTGGTGTCGGGTTGCAAAGTCCGGATTTAGTGTATTTCTTTGTTGGCATAAATAAATTATCCAAAAGTTACCAATGACTTCCTCTAATCTACAAACATCAATGGCAATGGTTTTGGAAATGAGCTGAAGTGAATAGGAACAAAGTTGATGACCAAGTTATTCAGTCTGTCATTTTTTTCTATAAAGAGGAAGTAGATCAGTAAAGTTTTATATATCTCTAAGACTGTAACCCAATCACTGAAACACAATCACAATGGTGAAATTAATGGTTTGAAATGGATTGAAATTGAATATAATAACAGCATATGCAAGAATAGGAAATACGTATATAAAATGTAAAAGGAGAGTGAAACAAGGAGGATAAATGACTATATTGAAAACAGCAAAGGGAATGAGGTGAAAGATGTGGATGGAGGGATGCTAAGAGAGAAAGGGGCAGTCAAAGACAGGATGAAATATTTTGAAAAATAAATTAATGTAAAGAATGAAGGTGAAGCAATTATGTGTATGGTAAGAGAGAGAGAGAAAGCATCGCAATCCTACTTCTTTTCCAGGAAGCTATTTGCCTCAGTCTGCTTGACACCAGCTGAACAAGCACGGTGGCCACAGTAGTAGCCAGCCGGATCCGTCTTGTACACACACGGCCCAAGCTCATCATCATACCCAATCAGAATCATACCTAAAAATTAATCATTATATCAGTCACCAATAATGACAAAAAAACATCCCTAACAAATTGTAGCAGATGCATAAAAAGGAAGGTGATGATTCATCATCAACATATATAAACAGTTGACTATTAAAATAAGTGAGGTAGGGAGTGGTAGAAGGTGTGGCAGCCAACTCACCACAGCCGAGGGGACGCATCTCAGCATTCTGTGTGTACACCTGATTGATGTCGGCCATGCGGCGGCAAAGGTCATTGATGGGCATGTTATACCTGTAGCGGTACTTAAAATTGTTGGCTTCATTCTGAGCCACCATCACCTGGTACCTGCTGTCACCTGTGCACAAACAAAGAAAAAGTTACTCCACCATAAACATGAAACAAATCAACATTACTTTGCAAATATGATAAACTCCCATATAACAATTTTAAGATGAATATAATACTTAGCGGCCTGACACAAGTACTCACCCTGCATGCCAGTCATAACGCAGCCAAGGGTAGGCGTCAATTTGTACATGTGGGTTACCGTGCTGGGGTCCAGAAGCTTATCCTGAAGGGGGACAAATTACATAGTGAATATCATACTTGTATAACTCATATTTGATTTTGATATTCTGCAAGATATTAAAATGACTTAATAATAATAGCCTCTTGTTTGTAAACCAGTGATAAGTTTGCTTAAGAAAAACTTTCCTATGCAAAGACTGCTAACACAAACTCTACTAGTGTAAGCTGCCATTTATGCTACAGTAATAATATTGATTGTTGAGAAAAAATAATAAATAAGCAAATAAATAAAATTAATTCCTATACACCAAACCCTAAATCAGCGCATTCAGTATTTGCAAACTTCAACTATACACGAATAAATAAATTAATTAATAAAATTAATCAATATTTTCTGGGAAGAAGAGTAGGCACGTGTGAACAAACATCTGTGGGGAGTCTTAAGACAAGAGACACACACAGCAGGGTCCTTGCCCCACCCAACCATCCAGATCTTTGTGACCATCACTACTCTTTAACCCTATTCATTTTACAATGAGCCTTCATCTATTTCTAGGACCCTCAATTTCAGTCACATACTCTTCACTCTTCTTTCTCTCAAGATGCTGTGTGTGCAACAAAGGACTAAATGTTAGAAAAAAATATAAGAAGTATGTATTTTCCTTCACATGCATGATCAAAAAAGAGTAAATAAATAAAATCTTATGGTTCCCTGTCAGATCAAAGTGTAACAAGTATGAGGTGAGCAGCTGGTTACACACCGGCACTTTCTTCTGGGTGACGCACACAGCAGTATCCTCCCCTTTACAGGCGACTGATGTCAGTCCCTCCTGGTTGATGGCCTTAAAAGCATATTCTGAAACAATATGATCACCATTAAAATATCATCAACAGTTGTCTCATAGATTTGAACAGAGTATTTTGTAACAAAAATAATCAATTTCAATTTATCATCAGCAACAATGATTTCCTTACAACTGCTTAAATATTCTGTAACAAAGTCGATCATCATAAGTTAAGGTGTCATCGGTAGTGACATGTAACTTCAAGGATTTAAACACTCTGCTTGTCCACTATCTACTAAATGGCATTAAAATTCACAACTTAAGATTTGGGATAAAAAATATTGCAAATTCAACCTCAGATACTTGTTCGGATCACCTCAAATAGTTATGCCGAGTAATTACAGAAAAAATACGCTTTTTTATTTTAGGTTACATTAAGTTTGGTTAGGTTTCATTACGTTTAGTTAGATTTGGTAGGGTTAGTTTTGCTTAGACTTATTTAATTGCAGCTCTGGGAAGGTTATGCTAACAAAGCAATTTTTTTCGGTTAATTTTTACATCACCACAATGGCGAAAGAAAATGGCGTCTGCACCTCGCACAACACCCTACTTTTAGTCATTGAAAACCTTTGATAGCTTCCAAATTAATATAACAAAAAACTTAACTAAACCTAACCAAACCTAACTAAACGTAACAATACCTAACCAAACTAAATCTAACCTAACCTAAAAAAAATTCTGTAATTCATCGGCATAACTGTTTGATGTGATCTGAACAAGTATCTGAGGTTAAATTTGCTGTGCATTATAAAGGTAACGAGATATCGAATGGCTCGTCTTACGAATTTTTACCATAATTTTTTATGAAATTCAAAATAATAGGAAACAACCATAGTGGGAATATCAATTTAAATAAATACCAATAATCAAATGAACAACAAAACTTACCACACAAAAAAAAAAATCATCAGAGATGGTCATAACTCTGTAAATTCACTAAATCAAACACACATTTAATATAGTTTTTTAGCCAAGTTGTAAGCAGCAGGATAGCCATGCACTCAATAACACACACACACACACACAACTACCTGTTTTAGCCCCATCATCCAGTCTAGTCCTGCCGAACGTGAAAACAATCTAACCTTCAGCACCACAAGCATTAATAAACCTCATATACAACATTTAACACCATTCATCCCCTCTTTCGCGATGATTTTGACAATGTAAATAATGACTACTCATCATCCTCCTAAAAGTAATAATTAACGAGCCATTCCATCATTATTCACCTTCCTCCTCACCACAGGAATACTCTGACTACTTACCGACTTGATAAAGCCTCCCTTCAGGTGAAAATATAGTAATATGACGATCAAAACCGGCGCTTGTTCCCCGTGCCATCCTGTCTCTGTAGCAACACTGACCAACTCACGCCGCGCACCAGCACACGCACACTACCTCAACTACCATTGAAATAACATCATAAATGATTGTAAGGAAAGTAAATATTAAATTACGTCATTATTCTATGTATATAAAGGTAATAATAGTATCTTATATCATGAATTTGGTGTTTTAAGATAGTTGTCCCAAGGTTAAGATTGCAAGGAAATACCGACTGTTTACCTACGGAATGTGAAGCATTGACTTTATATGTATTCTGATTTTCTTATGTTATTGATTTATTGATTACATATATAAATTACATATTAGTACTTATGGTATATATGCTAGTTCAATAAAACTGTATATCATTTATAAAACGCTTTATAGTAAATTGAGTCAAGGGTTCTGTTTCATGAATACACAAAATTGGTGTAAAAGGGCATTATTCTATTTAAATTTGCTCCTGATTAGTCCCAATGGTGTCAAAAAAATGCACCTCAACTACAGCACATGTCAATCCTCCCACTCACCCACCTTTTCCCCTCTATGTGATGTATGTACACCTATACAACCAATTGCATTATTATACGGCATTCATAGATACTCTGGTATTGATACAAATATTGAAATGAAAGTGAGAGAGAGAGAGAGAGAGAGAGAGAGAGAGAGAGAGAGAGAGAGAGAGAGAGAGAGAGAGAGAGAGAGAGAGAGAGAGAGAGAGAGAGAGAGAGAGAGAGAGAGAGAGAGAGAGAGAGAGAGAGAGAGAGAGAGAGAGAGAGAGAGAGAGAGAGAGAGAGCAAATAACATTTATGAATATGCTAATACACCATCACCATCATTACCATCATTATCATCATCATTATCAATATGATCACCATCCTAGTTAGTGGCTTCAAAATTAGCCACACACACACACACACACACACACACACACACACACACACACACACACACACACACACACACACACACACACACACGAAGACGTAAACCTTAATAACCAGCATCGAGAAGTCAACGCGTCCAACATTGGTGACATTGACATACTGACATTGAATTATTAATAACAGGATGACAACAACAGAATCATTACTTTGAAAGGATTGCAGAGAGAAGCCTTGCAGGACCTCGTTAACAATCACCTGCTGGAGGAGTGACAACAAAAACCTTCTGACGCTCTTAGCATGACAATTTTTTAATTTTTTTCCCTCCCTCTGTTGTTGTTTTCCTTTTTTTCTTTTTTTTTATGTACTTTACTGCCTCAAGCAAACATTATGACTCACAGACATATTAGTTTTTAGTAGCAAATAGACATATCAATAAGTACAGTAAAATGAAATAAAAAAAATATATACGTATAGTAATAGAAGAAAAAAAATATAGTAATAAATTAAATAGATACATAAAAATTAAACTACATGAAACAAATAAATGAATAAATGTTATACACAAATAAATTAATGAATAGATAGATAAATAAAAGACAAGCATATAATCCAAAGAGGCTTTTCACAAAATTCAATGATATACGCCATACTTAATTACAATAATTTCAACTCACAAATAACGAAAGATGCAACTCCATTTTCTCATCTGGGAACATTATTAATTATTTTTCACATATGAACATTATCTTTCAGCACCAACGCTTGCCTGCGCCTCTTATAGAAAGCTGAGCACTCACTAATCAAGCCTCGCCTCATTAAAAGTCAAGGAACTGTGTCAAGTAGTGCATGGAGCGCCGTAATTACAACCCCTGCAGCCTCAGCGTCAACAGTAGGCTATACTACACGCTGTGAATAAAAAGAATGATGATACAGTGAAGAAAGAGAAGGGTGACACTGGAAGCTGAGATCCTAACGCTGGACTGGTTTGCAGGTGTGTTGGTTGACTGGTTAGCTGTCTGGGTGGGTGGCATGCAGATGTGTTGGGTGTGGGACTGAGTTTACCTGCAGTGTGAAGAACGTGATGGGAGTAGCAAACTGAGGGTTGGGTGGGGAGGGGATATCATCTCTTCTTTCCCTTCACGCACACAAAACAGACCAAGGCTCCTGCAAGGCTGACTGGGCAAGGCGCCGCGCTGCCTACCTTTGCTTCCTTCGTGGTGGTAACTCAAGAAAATATTCTTTCCTCCACGTGATTGAAAGAATGGAAAATGAACGAAAACTCAATCACCATCCAAAGTAAGGCTCACGTTATCGCTTGCTATTTCGTATTGTTTCGTCTTCCTTGATTGCCATATCCTTTCTTTTCACTGATTAATATCGTGAATTCTTGGTCTGAAGACGTAAGGAGAGAAGAAATAATTTTTTTTTTTTTTTACTATGAAATAAATTGAAACGTGTAGAAGATTATTATTGGCCAGTGATTTATTTGTCTCCATTTTTTAGAGTATAATTACAATTATTTAATTTCTTCACTCTAATCACCAATGGTATATCCTGTACACTATGCCACTGCACATATGATTAAATAAGCGACATGCAATTATAGTTACAAAATGCTGCTGGTTAGGCATATTTAAAAGGCCGAGGGAGTAGTTACATTTTGATAACTATTACCACATCTTGCCTACCTGGCCCTTAATAATCATGCTTCACGTCTGAGTGCATTCAAATTTGCCTTATATAAATATATGTTTCTTATGTGTATACAACAGTGCATATAATGAAACACGTACTACATAGACTACAGAAGTAATCATGCTGAATTAGTCATTTCTCGGCATTGCTGACCTATATGAAGATCAGAATATTTAAAATAGTCTCCGATCCAATAACACTAAAAAAGAAAACGTACACCAGTCCTCTGACACCTTACTATAACCTGTGGCCCGTATTAATAAACAACTCTGAGAGCTAAAATTTGAGAGTAAAGATGACTCTCAGAGTTGTTCGTGACTCCTAAATTTACTCTCAGTTTCGAGTTAGTTCCTAGGATTACTCGCAAAGTGGCTGAGAGACAAAAACTGAGCGGAAGGACTTCTACACGAGTTCGGAGTAAAGTTTGTTTTGGTCGCTAGCAAGGGAGCAGACGAAACTGGATCCACCACTACCCGTAAAGTCGAAATAGCAGTGAGAGCAAGAAGGAATTTTCGTGTTCAGTGTAATATGTTCAATGAATACAGTGACTCAGAGTTGCTGAAACGATATAGACTTGACCGCGAGGGGATCTTATATGTAACCGATTTGGTGAGAGATGCACTGCAAAACCTAACCACGCGAAATATGGCACTACCATTCTTGATGTGGCAAAGTGGCCTGGATCAGTTCATGATGCCCGCATTTGGAGAGAATCTGCACTTCAAACACTATTCATGCAGAACCACCTACAAGCTGGTTACCATCTGCTTGGGGACAGTGGATATCCTTGCCTACCTTGCCTTATCTTCTGACTCCGTATCTTCGTCCACGCCTGGGCCCTCAAACCTTCTATAACAGGTATGGTAATAGTTAATTATTTTCTTCGTTATTAGTACAAGTTGCTTGTTTTTATATTTTAATAATCACCCAACCAGCCAATATTTACTACACCAACATCACAACGGTTGATGAAAATTGTACTTTTCGTTGTGTTTGGGGTAAAATTAGTGTTTCATCCGTCTCTATTCCGGAAGAAACCCTTATATTTTCTGGTAGTTTTTGTCTTGTTTAGAATTTATCTGCTTGTATTTTTTGGCGCAAATCATATTTTTTTTTAGCCCTCTGAAAACCGTAATCCCATCTCCGCAGAAAGTAATGATTAGCGATAAAAACGAAAAGAAGATTGATACAACTTCAATTTTTGTCAAGGTTTTGTGTTATCATGTGGTGGTTCTCTCGTTAAAATGCCTCTCTCCGGTTCCTCTTTTATTTGTTTTGTTTCACTCGCGGTACAAAGGGTCACATGCACCTCAACATTTACTTTTGTTTATGATTACCTACACTGCAAAATCTTTCACTATAAGGAAAAAAGGACGGAACTGATTCACTACCACCACGTACGAACAGTGTAGTTAAGTATAAAATTACCAATACTACTACCAAACCAAAACAATGGAAATTATGTTACGGTCATTACTATAATTACTATCACCACCGCAACCACCAATACCATCATCATCATCATCATCTGTGCATCTTTGTTTCTCCCTAAAAGTAAAATAAACAAATAGCAGGAAACGAGAATATAGCACAGGTGATAACTCGAGGGAGAAAGATAACATAACTAGGAAGAAATAGGACACGCCTAATCATTAACAAAAGCTTACATCGAGGCTTGACAACAACACTTACGTAATAAGAATACAGAGAGTAATGTGTATCAGGGTAGGGGTGA
This sequence comes from Cancer borealis, assembly GCA_036785275.1. Classification (NCBI taxonomy): domain Eukaryota; kingdom Metazoa; phylum Arthropoda; class Malacostraca; order Decapoda; family Cancridae; genus Cancer; species Cancer borealis. Next base: position 45,910 of record JAXIVD010002527.1, read on the forward strand.
GGATTACCACGCCAGTCATCACCTCAAACCAAGGCTACTTCCATCCTGGGTGCCTACAACAGTTTCTAGAGATGGCGATACACACATAATATACCACACAACCTCACTACAACACTGTCTTATCATCGTGACACCTCTCATTGACTCCACAACTGAGAAACAACAGAATATTTGCTCTCAACTTATGTATATGTGAGTCGCAGGAACGTTTATATTTCTCTCACCAGGTGTTCTCTCAGGTGATGTTTCCCTGTTTAGCATGTTCTGCAGGTGTTTTTATTGCCTCTGTGATCGTCTCCACTGGTTAGCAAGCAAGTTATTCATAATCTAGTAGAGTGGGTCAGACACGTAACGCTACTGTGTGTGTACTACAGCCTGTTCTTAGCCACGTTCAGAATAACAAGCGAATACAATATAACATTTACATTTTCTATCCCGATTCAAGTTTGCTGAGCTCTTTACCAACCCTCGTGTTATATTCACTCCACATACAACACTGACAGGCCGCCACGCTCCCTTTTAAGAATGTAGCACAAAGCCTATGGAATCCTTACATTTTGAGAAAGTAAGAACACTCTCCCACGTCCAACTGTATATCTATTTTGAGAAGGGTTGAGATAGTGTTGAGATGACGCTCACATATGAGAAATACAATGATTATACTGTGACGGGCTCCTCGCGTGGTGCTCAGAACATTATGACCCTCTTGGAGGATCATCGAATACCTTGTCTGATTGGTGAGCTGAGAGGCAGATGATGAAGTACTAAAGCGGTCCTTTGAGCGGCCAAATACGTATTGATGCCTGCAGGTGGGCTGTAGATTACCTATTACCTTTCTATTTGTGTGTGTGTGTGTGTGTGTGTGTGTGTGTGTGTGTGTGTGTGTGTGTGTGTGTGTGTGTGTGTGTGTGTGTGTGTGTGTGTGTGTGTGTGTGTGCGTGTGTGTGTGTGTGTGTTACCTACTACTATACTATTACCTACTACCTATTACCTACTACTACCCGAGTCATGGTGATGGTGAATGTGTTAGGCAAGATATATCAACTGGTTTCACATTAACTTGAGACTCCCATTACGAGAGTCGATCATGAGAGTGTGTTGTTAGTGAGAATGAAACACTCACTGGCGTTAATTTCTGTTGTTGCATTTTTCTGAGACTTGGGAGAGTTCCTGCAAGATTATTGATCCGATGACTGGCTTTACTCGGGAACTGAATGAACTCATGCTTAGGGAATAGCATCTCCAGCATCCTTCCTGTTAGTTCCAGAGTGAAGCAGCGGGTGCATCCCCAACACTCCCTTTTTTCTCAGTATTTGTACGAACTAGAGTGAGCTATATATAACAGTCACTACGGGCGTTGTCATCGTCACGGACCTGAGACTTAGCAGACAATACCAATCTTTCTGCAATGATTGAAGGCTCTGTTGATGAGTCTGGGGATGGTTAATGGGGATGTGAATCTACTGAGACTTATGATGTTCCTTGTTATACTATTATAACTGTGAGACATGGATACCAAACAGCAACTAGATGAGGTTGTAATGTTACTGTAATGCCCAAACTCCGCTGAAAATGTGTAGCTAAGTTCACATACAACCAGTTAATTGAAGACAGTGTAATGATGGTCTGGAATACCCGATATCTAGTGATTCTATCCTTATATAAATCATTGGTTGGAATCACTGTGTGTCTAACTAGCAAGTATTCCATGAGACTGATTCGAAGGTCGTTATTTCTATGAGACAATATTTTTCCTAGCAAGTTGAACCTAGATACACCTCAGGATAAATCTAAACAACAACAACCGTAGGAAACTTGACTAGTGTGTTAGTCGAATTAATTGTTTAGAATGTACATGTGTCAATCTGCGTGAACCCAGTACGAGACACGCACACCTCCCATGATGCTTTGTACGTATGACCACTAGTGAGGAGGATGACGTAGGTAAAGTATATGAGTCTTCCCTGACCGATGCGTTCGTGTTAAAGACAAAAGAAAACTTGATCTCTTAAGAATTGTTGGAAATGTGTTTGTGGTCAAGGTGCAGATAAGACGAGGCGGCTTCCTCCCACCCTATGAGGGGAGAGATGGGGGAGGAGGGGTGATGCGCGTGTCATGAAGTGAAGGAAATGTGATCACAAGGAGGAAAAGACGAAGGATTGATTATTGAATTTGGTATGTGCGTACGTGCGTATGTGTGTGTGTGTGTGTGTGTGTGTGTGTGTGTGTGTGTGTGTGTGTGTGTGTGTGTGTGTGTGTGTGTGTGTGTGTGTGTGTGTGTGTGTGTGTGTGTGTGTGTAATACTGCACACACACACACACACACACACACACACACACACACACACACACACACACACACACACACACACACACACACACACACACACACACACACACACACACACACACACACCATAAACCATCACTGTGGAAGCATTATGGGCAGAGGGGAAAATATTATCAACGAGTATATTACCGTGTTTGGCTATAACGGCCATTAATGCTTCATAAAACATTAAACAAAAAAAGACACATTCGCGTGATTTAATTAACTTGTATGAAAAAAGAAATTAGGATGTCGGTGAGTTACATTTTTTTTATAATGAATGTTAGTAGATTGGGAAGAGCAGGAGGAGGAGGGGTGGTTGGGGGGGAGGGAAGGAACGACACTAGAAAAAAGAGGAGGGGGTGACAGTGCTCAGTCATTTAGTCGCTCAGAACACCACACAATACAAACGAATTGTAAGCACAGTATAGCGTTAATTCTATTCTCTTTCCGAAGCCTTGAACTGTAATTAGATGATGATGATGTAAGTAAGCCCCACGGACTCTAACACCTGTGTGGTCTCTAAGCTTCTTACTTAATGAAGCCCCAAAGAAACGCTTGAAGCAGCCACACAATTCTTCTAAACTCTCCTGACCTACACCACACTCCTGCGTCTCCTGTAGGCTGGCGTTTACTTCAGTATTCTCTCATAGGCTGAAAAATTGATACAGCCTTACAAAAAGTTACAGGAAAACGCTACTTCTCCAGATAAATGGCGTCAATGGTGCCTGGAATTGTATACTTTTTTTTTAAACCCATCCAAGTTTCATTCTGTTTTTTTGGAATGATTCACAAATGACGCTTACAATTCTATACACGACTTAAGCCTTTAAAGGAGGAAAGCCAACACTGCCTTGATACAGACATACAAGTGCTCGGATAGCTTGCCATTGGAGATGTATTGATGTGATGTTCAATCCCACTAACTTGGTACTAGTTCCTGCTACGAGTTGTTCATTCACTCACACGTCCAGAACACAGGACCACTGCATCTATCAGGCTGCTGGCAGACTTGAAACTTGGATTGTATTATGTCTATCCACAGTATCACCACGACTTTGTAACTGTGTAGCCGCAAGTATGACTAATACAACTCGGTCTCCTCGTGATGGCTCTGAAAGTGAAGCGGTATGTGAATCAATAAACAAATGAAAGTGTTAGTAATACTTTCATCGTCATCTTTATTTTCTTATTTTATCATCTTAAACACATGTATAAATAGATATTCCATGATTGTGCATTACTACCATGTCCTCAATCTAACCACTTTGTCACGTTTCATCACCACAACCCCACCGCTCACGAACCAGAATGAGTTGCAGTGAAGCACCTCGTGAAACGCCATACGAAGCACCTTAATTGTTTCGCTTTGCTATAGAAATACACAGGCAACGTGAATGTAACGTGTAACAATGGGTACAGCTGTGACGTCACGTATAAATGACATGACATATAATAGCTAAGGATGATACAATGGTGCTGCAAATAACAAGGCTTCACTTCATACAATGGTGCTTCAGTTGGTTCATTATGTGTTTCAGTCATTTTGGTTCGTCACACAGAATTCAGCTTTCCCCCCCCACCACTCCCATCTCTCTCTCTCTTCTCTCTCTCTCTCTCTCTCTCTCTCTCTCTCTCTCTCTCTCTCTCTCTCTCTCTCTCTCTCTCTCTCTCTCTCTCTCTCTCTCTCTCTCTCTCTCTCTCTCTCTCTCTCTCTCTCTCTCTCTCTCTCTCGTAGAATAATTCCTACAAAAGCAAACACAATAAAGTAAAAAGAAGAAAAAGAAATACAAGAAGAAATTATAAGAGTGATGGATACAAATGTGGACGAGGTGGTGTAAAGTACGGCTGGCAGGCAGGTTGGGTGGCTGCTTGCTTGATCGTTCTGTCTGTGCTTGGGAAGGGAGTGAAGCAGTGTTCGAGCCCCCCCACACATTACCAGTTAAGCACACCATCCTACGTTTACATATCATTTGTTGCTTGAAGTGCCTCGTTACCTTACTGGTAGTTTGTGTAATTATCGAGAACAGGGAATCATTATCACTGTATTTATTCGGTCATTTCATATATTTATTTTATACTTTTGGTATCAACAGATTTTTCTTATTATCCTTAATATGCGTATTTGGACACTAGACTGTGATAAGTAAATAGCTACATCGAGAGAAATTTTTCATGTCGCTAATATACGTATAGCCTCTTGCACCATTTCTTCCCTTGCTTTCTACACACACACACACACACACACACACACACACACACACACACACACACACACACACACACACACACACAGACACACACACACACACACACACACACACACACACAACAGCGTCACGCCACTATGCTTAACTGACTGCACATAACCTAAACGTCTTACAAAAACTTCCTCGCTACACATAACCGGAACGTCCGACAAAAACACTTCGAACACATTCTTCCCCAAGACGCCCCATAAAAGTTACGAGTCAATAAAAAGTCTGATAAAGTCGGGAAAAAAGTATAGTTTATGCCCAGCAAGGCCTTTCTACACCTGTTTATGAAATGTCAAAGGTGCCTCGCCCACCCTCCTCCATGCACTGTCACACCAAGTAAGGCAAAGCGTTGCTAGTTTATTAAATGCCATAAAATTTCATCTTGCTTCTAAAATCAAGCACATGTTTCTAGTCGTACAAGTGTGGCAGCGGGTGGATGAGGAGTGAGTGTGGTGCATGGAGGCGAACACTCACGTTTCAAATAAAAAAAGTTATAAAGAAAACACTGTGTTGAGGGAAAGAGCATGTGGTGGTGGTGGTGGTGGTGGGAAATGTCAGCCTGTCACTCACGCCCCGATTTGACGGCGTCTGACGATTGACTTTAAGTGGTTTGCAAACTTGATAATACTAACTATACTGTTTTGTTGATGTAGTGGACCTGCTTGCTTGCCTCAGCCTTGCTTTCATGGGTGGGGGCGGGATGTAGGGGGGAGGGGCTTGACCGCCTATTAAAAGCGATGCACTGAACTGAAATTTTTATGACGTCGTTAGTGTTGTGTGGGAGATGGAGTTGAGTTTACTGAGCGGTTAAGTGGATTCTGTTGCTTTACTAAAATATTGCACCGCCGATCGACTCATGTTACTTACCTAACAACTACGTCGTAAATCACTAACAAACTGAGGGGAATAATGATATGTCAGTTGATTGCGCCATACCTAAGCGATGATTGCGGGCCCGTGGGTGCCGACCATCCGTCCCTCACACCTGAGGGCTGGACGAGAGGGAGGGTGAGGCAAGATGGGCGGACTTGTGAAGTGCGCCGTGGTCAGTGCAGCCTTGAGATCAGCCTCTTACCTCACACTCTATCCTCATTGCACAACGCAACCCAAAAACACAACACTAATAGAAGGAATATTAGTATGCCTGCCTCGCTCCTGCAGGAATCCAGTGACACTTGATCCTTTCAGTATTTACTAACTTGATGCCGGTAATTTGAGTTGCCCCGAGGACCTACAGAGATTGCAAACTTGATTAATGTTTCGGCACGCGCGTCTTTCTGCATCGCTGAGACTTCTGAAAGGATGACACATCGCCAGTCAGACGGCACACGCGCGGCGTCCTGCCGTGCAGGTTCACACACACCTGGAAGGGATCACCGCCCTCCATGCATTCCTGCTGGAGACGAACATGCACCACCAGTGCCACAAACATTTCCTTTGGGCCGTAGAAGCAGGACACCTTTCTTCCATTGCAGCTCAAAGGCCCCGGCGTTTTTAGAGTCTGTGTCGCGCACTGAGAGTCTGACGCTTCATAGTCCTTGACACACGCAGCCCCTCTGAGCCTGGAAATTATATGCTCTCAGTGCACGTTCAAGTGATTTCAGACACGCCGTAGCCTTGGCACCGTGTCTTTACTGCAGTGTTTGGGACGTCGTATGAAATACTAAGAAAACTGCTTGCATAAACACACATGAAGACATATGTGTGAGTCAATGATTTATGTCATACATTTGGTGTCTCAACAGTTTTCTCAGCGCGCGCGCGTGTGTGTGTGTGTGTGTGTGTGTGTGTGTGTGTGTGTGTGTGTGTGTGTGTGTGTGTGTGTATACTCGGACAGGACTTTGTTTATGTGTGTCAGTTGATGGGCAGCTCGCCGACTCGTCTCGTTTTCTGGTCACGTCATCAAACTCATCTTGTGGCCGCGTGAGCTTGACACTCCTGGCGGTTACCTACAGAGGGACGCGGCCGCTTCACCAGCCGCCACCACTGCAAGAACGTGACTCAG
>JAXIVD010002528.1:0-2500 GCA_036785275.1 Cancer borealis
GGGTGGAGGGAGGTAAAGGGTGTGGAAGGGAGGTAAGGTAAGGTAAGGTAAGGGAGGAGGAGGAGGGAGGAGGGGGCAGCTGCTCACCTTGTCCGTCACGCCACAGTGCACGCTAGAGGTCAAATGTGAAGAAACTCGCTTGTCGTTCAGGTCAAGGGGTATGGGAGGGGACAGAGGAAGAGAAGAAGGGAGGAAGGGATGAAGGGAAGATCCAAGGTAGTTCGTCTTGATCTTGGGTCCGTCTATGTACGTTTTGGACAATCTTCCTCCCTTGTACCCTGACTGTGGTGTATATATTCCTTGGTTCTTTGGTTCTGTCCTGGTCTCGGTACGGTTTTCCTTTTTCAATCCCATGATGTACCTCCTCCATCTCTGTCCCAGTATTGGTGGACCGTACTGGTGGTGTCCTGGGTCCACTAACCTCGGTACAGGGTAGAATGTCACTCTATGCTTTGATTTTCTTTCTTTTCTTTTTTAATTCAACGGCGCTGTTTTACCTTAATCGTATTCTTTTGATGTTGATTTTGATTTTGTATTCTGTCATCTGTTCTTCCTCATTGATTTATCTTAAGTTTATTGTGTTATTGTAGTATTCATTGCCTTATTCATTCATACATAAAACGGTGATGAATGTATGTTGTGAATGGTAGTTATAAGACCATTTTCTATCCTTATTCATGACTCATTTTCTTTATTTTTTTAGCAGAGACTTAAATTATACTCTTTCGTATTCCTCTTCACCTTTTCCTCTTCCTTTACTTTCCCTGCCTCAGCCTCTTGTGTTGTGCTGTGATTATTAAGTGTTGTAAAGTGATTCAGACAGCCATGTTTTGCATCGTTAACGAAAGACGAGATACAAAGAGAAGCATAAAGGAAAATATACGAGCAAATAAAGATTGAATGGCGATGCTCAGGTGTTTGTGAAATTTTTGGCGGGAAGATTAAGAGGAAAAAAATGAATAAAATACTCTTGGTTAATTTTTTGGGGTGTGTGTGTTGTGGTGTGTGTGTGTGTGTGTGTGTGTGTGTGTGTGTGTGTGTGTGTGTGTGTGTGTGTGTGTGTGTGTGTGTGTGTGTGTGTGTGTGTGTGTTCCGCTCGAATGGTGCTTGAGTACGATTTTACGCCATGCCTTCACACACACACACACACACACACACACACACACACACACACACACACACACACACACACACACACACACACACACACACACATTAGTCATTGGGACAAATAACCAACATCAACGTCAAGCTGTTTTGATAAGAATTCCATTAACTGTGAATTTATAGACGAGAATCAAGCCTTTCAAACGAGCCCTCACCTTCACACACACACACACACACACACACACACACACACACACACACACACACACACACACACACACACACACACACACACACACACACACACCTGCACCCACAACCTGTCACCCACCTAAGAATATATACATACCTTACTATAATAGACTGGTATGTATATGCATGTATGAAAATATACCCTGAAAAAAAATAAATAAATATCTATACAAGTACAGAAAGGAATGATAAGAAAGAACAAACATCAGTAGACCTTTTCATGATAAATTTACTCTTGAACTGATCTAAAGAGTGAGAAATTTTTAGATAGGAAAATCGAAGGCTCCTCCCCAACAAATTACAAGAAAGAGATGTAGTAAGGGAGGTAGATATGAATAAAAGAAGGAAGAGGGAGAGTGAATGATTGCATGAATAGATAGATATAAATGATAAGACAGTTAGTAGATAGGAGTTGAATTGTGACTTTGCAACTCTGTTAAACTATAATAAATGTTGTAGATAAAAGTATTTTCCCCGTCAGGTGAAGGTTATAGGTGCGGCAACACACACACACACACACACACACACACACACACACACACACACACACACACACACACACACACACACACACACACACACACACACACACATATTTCCGGAGAGAGAGAGAGAAAAAAAAAAAAAAACCACACACACATAAAGATAGAGAGAGACAGACAAGCACACACCTTCGACCTTGAACTGGTCGAACGCAACAAGAATGTGGTGGAGGAGGAGGAGGAGGAGGAGGAGGAGGAGGAGGAGGAGGAGGAGGAGGAGGAGGAACGAAAGGGAGATAAAATATACACACTCGATCGCACTTATTCCTAAAAAACAAAAAAACAAAAAAAAACAAAATAAAACATTCACTTGCTCACATCCACACTTTCAAGAATCGTCATTAAAAACTAACAGAAACAAACACCGCCTACAGCTCCTCTGGCGGTGTTTTATGTGTTATTTTTTTTCTTGTGTAAAGAAACATCCATCATTTGAACGTGACTCTGTGTGTGTGTGTGTGTGTGTGTGTGTGTGTGTGTGTGTGTGTGTGTGTGTGTGTGTGTGTGTGTGTTAGGAAGACGATAAACTACCTACACACACACACACACACACACACACACACACACACACACACACACACACACACACACACACACAC
>JAXIVD010002528.1:7500-10000 GCA_036785275.1 Cancer borealis
CTGTGAGGAGAGGAGAGGAGAAGAGAGGAGAGAGTGGTGAGCTCAAAGATGCGACGGGAGATGAAATTTTACTTAGATGCTAATGTTAGTCTGGTCAGGCGGTTTAAAAGATGAATTTCCTGCGGTTTAGATAAGAAAAAAAGTATTATATAGTTTTATATAGCTCTAAGTGTGTGTGTGTGTGTGTGTGTGTAGGTGTGTGTAGGTGAATATGTGGACGAAAAACAGGTATGAGGTGACGAAAAAAGGTAATACGTGGCTCAAACAGGTGAACTTATTACCTATAAATTTACCTGTAGTCACAATTTCAATCTTATTTATTTATTTTTTTCCTCGCAGTGGGGAGGCTTAACATACTGGGCAGTGTGTGTCGTTATTGCCAGCCTCACCACCGGTTCTGGACCCTTGCTCAGGCGGGTTCCTGGTGTGGGGTGACGCTTAAGAGGAGGAGAAGGAGGTGGAGGTGGGAGAGACGTGGAGAAAAGATTGAGGTGGTTTCGTGACGTTGTGACGCTAGGTATACATGCAAAGGCGGAGTGAGGAGAGGCTGTAACCTGTATATTGTAACTCATATTCGTATAGTTTGAGGATGGAAAAAAAAAAAAAGGTGTTGAGAGTGGGCGGTAGTGAAGGTGTTACGGGCGGCTGTGGTGAGGGAAGGGAGATGAAGGGAGAGAAAGAGATAAAGAGAGAGGGTTGGTCAGTGGTGTGTGACGCTTAAGCACTACTGTTGACCACACCCAGCCACAAGAGAGGGCTATCACGACTCTCTCTCTCTCTCTCTCTCTCTCTCTCTCTCTCTCTCTCTCTCTCTCTCTCTCTCTCTCTCTCTCTCTCTCTCTCTCACACATCCCTACCACCCTCCTTTCTCTCCCAAACGTGCTCTCTCTCTCTCTTTCGTCCTTTTTTTCTCTCATTCTCTCCTCCTTTCTCTCTCCTTCCCTCCCTCCATATGATAGGTACTTAAAGTCTTCTTGAAATTTCTCTCCCTCTCTTAATTAACTTCTACGTATTCCTCCTCCTCCCTCCTCCTTCTTCTCCTTCTTCCCTCCTTCACCTCCTACCCTCCCGCTCTTAAATCTCCTTCTTGCACTGAAGTTAATACCACAGTAGCAAGAACTTGAATACAGAAAGTGAAGTAAAACCAACTAAATTAAAAATGGGACTTTATCACTTTTGGGGTTTTTGAATGAACATAAATAAAGTCAAGTCCTTAGAGTCGGATACTGTAAATATTAGAAGGTAAGGGAGAGGACAGTTTAATTTGCATCTTTGGCCCCACCACCGGAGATAATGATGCCCAGGTAATGAGAGACGCACACCTGGTGAAGACACAGGTAGTTAGCCCAATGCAGGTCCTCAGCATCACGTAATTAACCTGCGGCGGACTCTATAACAAAGGATAATTAGCTTTAATTAATAAGACCCGCCTAGGAAAATTATTCAATTATCTACAACTCTAATTTCAACCAAGTTAGCTGAGTGACTAATTGGGAAAGAGGAGGAGGAGGAGGAGGAGGAGGAGGAGGAGGAGGAGTGGAAGGACGCGACAAGAACTTAGAGAAATGAACGAATATTTATTTATTTTTTACTCGTAACTAAAATTAAGGAAATATTTCAATACTACATAGCTACTGTTTTGTCTTGTGACGTTTATGGGTAAAAAAAAAGAAGTATAATTGGATCTAAATAATTTCGTAATTAATTATCTTTCGTTGTAAACCGGTTGATATTCTTCCTCCGAAGTGCTTCCCTGCAGAGTAAAGTGTTGTAGTATTGTATTGTGATGTTTGTATTAAGTTCTGTATTTACTTTATATATATACACCAATTTAATGCATCTAATCTAAAACACATTATTTCATACTTATCAAATCAATCTTAGTCTTCTCTAATACGTAGGAGTGACGCTTCTAACGTGAATTTTGTTTTAACTCACAACAATAGATTAACGAAACTCAGACCAGTGCGTCGATGTATTAAATCTCACTCATTTGCGATATACTAACCTCTCGTCCACTAAACATCAACGCTTCCTAAAGTATATTGGATCTGATATATTTAAACTCACAGAACGAGAGGTAAAAGTAAGATGTGATAAGCTGTGTTGGTGAGGAAGGAATATAAACTTTAGAATTTAATGGACTAAACGTAAACAGCGGGAGGCCTTTTATCTATATAGTGCAGTGTTGTGTTGTGTTCCTTATAGTTTTGTTTTATATCCTTCCCTTCCGTGCCAATGAAAGTCACTCACATATATTCTGATAAACCATTCGTGGACATTTTTCTATTACTACTGAACACGATTTGCAACTATTTCATTTCATATCTTTTTTCACTTAAAGTCCAGCTATCTAAACAAAGGGAAAAGTTGAAACGAGATACCAGTAGAGAGAACAATATAGTTAGTTAATAATATACGACTTCCAAACTTACTAAGGGAAGGAGGGAGGGAGGGTGGCCAAGGGGTAACTGCATTAAAACTAAAACTCATCTTACTG
>JAXIVD010002528.1:20000-58082 GCA_036785275.1 Cancer borealis
CAGGTAACAGTATGAGGGCGTGGACTGAAGCCTGAAACAGCAGCTTGCATGACAGGCTAACCACGCCCATCCCTTCCCTTCCCTCCCCTTCCCTTCCCTTCCCTTCCTCTCCCTTCCCTTTCCCTTCCACGCCCTAACAAGTTTGTCCTATACACGCCTTGACATCTCCTTCACCCTCCCCTCACCACCCTAATACCTGATACATCCTTAAGGAGTCCTATTTTAATCCTTTACATCCTACACCTTACCCATAGAACTAACTTTCCCCCTAAAGGTCCTTCACCTATTTTTTAGACATCTTACACCATCCTACCCTCACCTTTCTCCTATCCTATGCACATATCACGTCTCTTAACATCCTACATATCCTACACATGGTATCTCCTGTGTCCTACCTCCTTTTCCAGTCCTTATCGCTTCCCTTACTCTCCTACTCTCTCCCTCTCTCCTTCCATACATAGAGTCCTGCACTTCTTTTGTTTAGTATCCTATAGGAGGCTTGTCTGCATGTAGAGGAGGATGGACCATGCGAGACAGTCCTTTTAGAGAAATATTAATGAAGTATAAATTAAATGTTTTGATACCACGGCATCCTCGAGGTTTTAAATCACTCTACCTCACTGTAAACTTTCATGTGGTTGTGTGGTATTTACTCCCTTACTCCCTTCTTATTTATCTCCCTTACCTCCCTTCTTCTCTCTCCCTTCCTTCTTCTCTCCATTCTAATACCTTATATGTCCCTAGATGACCATTCTTTACCCTTCCCCTACCTCCTTTTCTTCCTCCCTTTCCTCCCTTACCTCCAACCCACTCCCTATCTTCCTCCCAACTCCTCTTTCTCTCTCCCTTTCCTAGAACTATTATTTTTTCTTCTTATCTTCTCTCTCTATTCCTCTAACTCCTCCTTCTTCCCTTCATCGCCTCCTTCAACGCCTTCTTCCCTTCATCGCCTCCTCCAACGCCTTTCACAGTGTTATTTTGTGGTATAACACGTCACTGACCTTGAAAATTCTTGTGGTAGTGGGTGAGTGTGTGTGGAGGGAAGATTTATGGCGGTGGTAAGCCCTGGAGGAGGCGTGGGAGGGAGGGAGGGAAGGAGGGAGGGAAGGAGGTCTTTTAAAGGAGAGAAAAGACCTAAGGAGGGAAGGAAAGGCTTGTGGGTCGGTCAGAGAAAAAGAGAAGAAGAGTTGCAGAGAAAATCCTTGACAGAAGAAGAGAATTTCTGTTGAACTGCGGAAAGATACATTGGTATTTACAAAGCCTCCTCCTCCTCCTCCTCCTCCTCCTCCTCCTCCTCCTCCTCCTTCTTCGTCAGTATCTTGTCACATTCCTTCTCAATTCACTACACAATTCTTTACCTTTCTAGAGACAAGTGACATTTTGGTATTCTTCTATGTTTTTTTGTTTCGTTTCTCGTCCCTCTCTCTCTCTCTCTCTCTCTCTCTCTCTCTCTCTCTCTCTCTCTCTCTCTCTCTCTCTCTCTCTCTCTCTCTCTCTCTCTCTCTCTCTTACCTGTCTCTATGATATCTGGGAGGAGACTGAATGTTAAATGTTATCAAGCTGGATGTATGAAACGATAACATCAACAAGCAATTATACACAAGTAAGTTTGGGGTTGACTGTCTTATCTTTGTGAATCTACGTCTGTGTTAGTGGAGTGTATAATGTGATAGGGGTTTGCCTCTCTCTCTCTCTCTTTCTCTCTTTTTTTTTTCTCTCTCTCTCCCTCTCTCTCTCTCTCTCTCGGTTAATCTGCCTCATTATCCTATCACTGCTCCATTCACATCTCCCTCCTCCTCCTCCTCCTCTTCTTCTTCCTCCTTCTTCTCCTTCTACACGTTACCTAAAGCTTCCTCAATGAACTTCAGAACTTCACTAAGACTTCAACTTCCTTCCATTCTTATACCATACTAAGTCCCCTTTGAAAACATTACTCAAACTTAGAAAACATCAACAGCTGGCTAACTAACTAACTAACTGACTGAAATATCCCTCTTCAATCTTCCATTTCCTATTCTTCGTGGTCGAGACGCTGTTTTTATCGCCTCTCTTCGCTGTCAGATTGGTAACTGTCGACGTGTTTAGCGTTGTCAGATCGTGGGGAAGTCTGGTGTTTTAGGCGAGGCAGGACCCAGGAGCCTGTACGTTAAGGTGGAGAAATGATAGTGTTCGTTTTCTATATCTTGCTCTCGTGCGGTTAATGGAGAGAGTCCCAGATGCTCTCCTTTGGGTATTTTATCTAGCTAGCGGTGTTGGTTGGTACTCTCTCTCTCTCTCTTTTTCTCTCTCTTTTTTTTCTTTCTCTCTCATCCCGTTAATTTCTCCTTCTCTCCTCTTCCTCCTTGTTTTGCTTCATAGTCTTCGTTCTCCTTATCCTCCTCCACTTCTCATTACTATTCTATTCTCCTCATCTTTATCTTATTTTCCTCCTCCTCCTCCTTTATCTCCTTTTCTTCCTCCTCTTCCTCCTCCTCCTCCTTGTCCCCCTGGTGAATGTTATCAGTACTAATGGACAATTCATCCCCACTGACCTGCGCGCCTCTAGTGGTCCACCTTTCAAGCTTAACAATAGCGATTATCAACACACACACACACACACACACACACACACACACACACACACACACACACACACACACACACACACACACACACACACACACACACACACATACACACACACACACACACACACACACACACACACACACACACACACACACACACACACACACACACACACACACACACATACAGTTCCTTAGGTCTCGTTTCTATACCCTCTTACCCTTTCTCTCCTCCTCCTCCTCCTCCTCCTCCTCCTCCTCCTCCTCCTCCTCCTCCTCCTCCTCTTCCATCTTCTCCTTCATAGTTCCTTGGAAAATAATAAGACATGGGTGAAGGAGGACCACACAACGGAGGAGGAGGAGGAGAAGGAGGAGGAGGAGGAGGAGGAGGAGGAGGAGGTATACTCTAAAGATTACATTTCTCTCATAAATTTCTTAGCCATCTAGATATTAACTTTACGAGGTTGTTACAGGCGGGGATGATGTTAAAAGAGACTGAATAGCATAGTCTGACCCGTCTGTTTATCCTGGATCAGCTGAGACTTGAGATTCTTCAGCAATAGAGCAGCGGGAAGTGTGTTAGAGGATCGTGTCTCTGTCTAACGTGGGGAGAAATTTATAAAGTTAGGTCTTCATTGGCTACATTACGTCCTTGAAGTTTGTGACGGTGGAAAAACATGCGGGAGAGGGAGTGGCTAGTTAGGAAAAGGTGATACATAGGTTATATTACGTCCTCCAAGTTTGTGACGGGGATAAACAAGGGGAAAGGGTGTGGGTGATTAAGAGGAGGTGACACAGTGTTATGAGGTCATAATAAATGGATAAGGTCATTGTTTAAGGTCACTCAGTTTGTGTTATATACTTAATGTGTTGGGTTAGGTCATAGCGTTTGCAAGGTACCGACCAACCAGTGAGTTTTATGTATGTAAATGAAGTGTGTGTGTGTGTGTGTGTGTGTGTGTGTGTGTGTGTGTGTGTGTGTGTGTGTGTGTGTGTGTGTGTGTGTGTGTGTGTGTGTGTGGGTGGGTAGCTGTACACATTACTAGTCTAGATTAAACATATCTCTCTCTCTCTCTATCCTGTTTCTTTATTTTCTTTGTCCTCTTTCCATCATTCATTTTCTTTTCAATTTTTCTCTTGGTTATATATTTTCTCTTTTCCTTTCCTCTCTTACTCTCTTCTTCCATTCCTTCTCTATTTTCTGGTTTATTCTTCATTATTCCTCTTCCTCATTTTTATTCAAGTTTCCAAAGAGAAAATATGTGAAAAGTGGAAAAGAAAATGGAAATTGATTATTCGTAGATGGAAACAAATAAGGAACGAGAGAGAGAGAGAGAGAGAGAGAGAGAGAGAGAGAGAGAGAGAGAGAGAGAGAGAGAGAGAGAGAGAGAGAGAGAGAGAGAGAGAGAGAGAATATATATATGAAGGAGGGTGAGAAGCAGGATGTGATAACTTCTCTGGCTCAGAAGTAATGGAACAGCTGCCCCTCCTCCTCCTCCTCCTCCTCCTCCTCCTCCTCCTCCTCCTCCTCCTCCTCCTCCTTCCTCTCCTTCAAATCCACAGTCATTTTAGTCATTATATAAACTTACCTCCACTTTTTTTTTCTTCTCTCTCTCTCTCTCTCTCTCTATCTATTTATCTATTAATCAACATGTCCATCGTGTTTATCTCTCTCCATCTCTTCCTTTCCCATAGATGAAGGGGAAGAAGAGGCGCGCATCCCCCCTAGACGGCAGAGAGGGAGGGGACGACGCCCACGACCCGCCCACAAGAGGGGTCGAGCGCGCCCACAACGCCCACGCAGGTCAGGTGAAATCCAAAGAGAAATTTCATTGTTCTTGTTTAATTTCTATCGTGATGTGTTTTCTACCTACTATTACTACTCTCTCTCTCTCTCTCCTCTCTCTCTCTCTCTCTCTCTCTCTCTCTCTCTCTCTCTCTCTCTCTCTCTCTCTCTCTCTCTCTCTCTCTCTCTCTCTCTCTCATACACTCATAAATAGGGATAAACGTTCATTAGTTATCATTCATAAGTCATTACGAGACATAAGAATCTAATACCTGCCACGTAGCATGTTAAATAATTTGATTAATATTCACGCTTCAAAATATCTTTGTACTTTTCATTCAACCTTGTAGAAATAATTTAAAAGCTAGAATGAATAACTTTTTATTTTATTTATTATTATTATTTTGGTTTAAGTTCAGTTTTTTTGTTTATTGTTGAAATCTTTATATATATTTTTTGTGTTGTAATTGATTTTCGTCTTGAATCATCCTGTGAATTCATATCTTTTATATCTTTCCATTAATATAAACGTCTTAATATTACTATAAATACAGACTTTATGGTACCAAAAACCTTTAGTCTACTTAATAAACACATAAAGAAAACAAGTGAGCATCAAGGACTATGAATCTGGTGGAATTTATATAAACACTATAACATTACTATAAGTACCGAGACCCACAATTCTTTAGTCTACTATGCTAAAAACAAGTGAAAAACAAAAGAGCATCAAGGACGTAAGGGAGGGAAGGATCTAGGGTTGGAAGCCTGTCATTACTTCACCTCCTTTACGCCCAACGACCTTCAACTGTTTTTTTTTTTTCCCTTTTTTTTTTTGGCGCAACCGCTTCAACTTGAGACATGAATAAACTTTTTTTTATTTAGTTTTTTTTTATACGCTTTTTTTCATCCCTCCCTTCCTTCACTGCTGAGGTCAAATTCCACTGCACTTTGTTTGTGTTTTCTTTCACCACAAACACTACTTTTTCTTTCTTTTAAGGATTTCTAAACTACAAAATAACAAAACAGAAAAAGAAAAAAAAAATATAAACATAACATCAACACACTGAATAAACATGAACCACAAAAAAAAGTAAGTATATTCAAGGCCTTATATACATTTTGCAAGCATAGTTTTGTATACTTGCAGGATAGAAGAGGAGAGAGAAGAAGAAGATGAGGAGAAGAAGGAGGAGGAAGAGGAGGAGGAGGAAGTGGAGGACGAGGTTCCTATGGAGTATAAGGAACAGCAAGACCAACATATAATCAGTGCATATAATGTTGTGGAAACTTCGCCAGCGTTGAAAAAGTTACTCGGAGAAGAAGTAGGAAAGGGAGAGACTAAGAACCCACATCACGAGGAGGAGGAGGAGGAGGAAGAGGAGAGGGAAGAGGAAGTAGGTGAAGAAGATCAGGAAGAGGAGGAGGAAGAGGAGGAGGAACAAAAACCCCAGGGGACGCGAGAGGAAAGGAAAAGAAGGAGGAAAGACAGAAGACAAAGAAAAAAAGGGAAGAAAGGAGGAGGCAAAGGAACAGGAGGAAGAAGAAAATTAAAAGAACAGGTAATGTATAATATCATCCATTTATTTTCTATTATTAATGTATGATAGATATTATTCATCACCACATAAATTAATCCTCACCACCACCACCACCACACAACCTCACCATAACCTCACCACCACAATTCACCACCACAGGAAACAACTAATGGGTCAGAATTGCAAGTCTCAACCACAAAAGAGATCGTGACGGAAGGTGAAGAGACGATTCAGACCACAACTTCAAGTCCAGAAAGTGAAAGAGTTATCAGACGAAGAGAAAGAAAAAGGAGGAGAAAAGAAAGAAGACAAAGGAAGGAAAATCAACGAAGAAGAGGAGGAGGGAGGAGAAGAAAGACGGAGGAAGTTGAGGTAAGTGAAAAATGGATGTAATTGTTAATTGAATGTGAGGAAAATGTTGCTTGGTGAGAAGATGAAGAAGGAAATAATGCAAGAAGTGTGTACGGACAATGGATGAAGAGACGATAAAAAAGGGATAATGAGAGGAGAGAAAGAGGAGAGTGATAATTAAGCCACATAAGAAGGAATAAATAATAGGGACGATTACATCAAACATTTCATGATGCCACATACTAATTAACCATCTTCTCATTGCATAATTACCTCAATTATGAACTATAAATACAAACAAACATTCTTTTTATAATATTATTCTTTTGCTAGTCTCCTTATTTGTATTTACTCCTAAACAAACTAAAGGGAAAAACTTTTAATTTTTCCTAACCACCACCATCACCACCACCACCACCACCACCACCACCACCACCACCACCACCACCACCACCACCACCACCACCACCACCACCACCACCACCAGGGGGAGGATCGATCAACCAATGAGGTCAGTCAAGGTCAAGGTCAGCGAGGAATGGTTCCCTCTGACCCCAGATCACATGACCCTCAGCAGGACGTGAGAGAGGTCACAGTGGAGAGAAGGAGGAAGAGGAGGAGGAGGAGGAGGAGGAAGAAGGATAAGAAGAACAGGAATAGCAGAGGAGGGAAAAAAGGTAATAGATTGGGTACGTTTTACATTGATGAGTTTTGGAGTCAATTAAAAGATTCATTAGCTATTTAAGGTTCGTGTTTACCTGCGTAATGAAGGGATATTAAGGTAATTTGAGGTCATTCATTCTTTTGCCTTATCTATTTCAAGACTAAAGTGTTGGTTTTTGTGTGCTTGATGCTATATATTCAGACTTCACTAAGAACAAGAGCAAAACTAACCAAATTTTATCTTATTTTCATGTATCTAGTTACGTATAAGTTTTATTTATGATATTTATACATTATAAGAACATTGAGTTATATTTTAAGCGATCTTTGTGTTGTATCTCCTCTGTTCTCCTTCTTTCATCTAGGAAGGAGGAGGAAAGGGAGGAAGGAAGGAGCGGGGCTTAGAAGAACGACAATTAATGATACCCCAGACAACGACATCTCACTCCACATCACTAACGATGGGCCGCTACAGGCTGAGGACACCAACAGCATCGACGACGTACCAAACGAAGTCATCCCAGTCACTAAGACACAAACAGGCAACAGAAAACGAAGACCATCAGATGAAGCCAGACTCGAGGAAACCAATCTTGAGACAGAGATCATTAGGGGACTATTAACCACACCAACGACTACTAGGTCAACCACAACGACTACTACCACAACGGAGGCTCCAAGACGACACCCTAGTACCCCAATACACAGTCCCATCGAGCCGCAGTACACAGTGGATGGAGGAACTGAGACCACTCTTACAATTGTTGATATATACCCCGAGGAGAGGAGTGAGGAAGAGGACACGAACACACACGTGGAAGAGAACACACATACAGCCTCCGAAGGGAACAGAGAAGTGACACCCGATGGCTTAGGAAGGAGAAGAGGTAGGAAGAAGAAGAAGAAGACTGAGGATTATACTACACCTGAAGAGGAACTTACCACAGAATATCCTGACGAAGAAGTAGAATTGCAGGATTACCAAAACTATTTATACGGGTTAGAAAATACTGAAGGCACATCCAGCGAGGCCGTGGCAGTTGAGGACCAGTTTCCTGAAGGTCTTCCTGAAGGTTATCCAACAGACAGGCTTCGATCTGATGGGAACTCCTCTCAGAACACTAGGTAAGAGGCTGATAATCTCGCCCTGTCCTTCAGCCTTAGTACTTAGCAGATCCTAGAGTGTGATTGCTTTAGTCCCCCTGACAGTCCCCTTCAGTAATGTACCTTGTGCTTACCTATGCATTAAGGCAATTATCAATTTTACTTTAATTTTTATCTTATTTTCTTTTCTTAATCGTTAATTTCTTTCAGGTTTTTTTCTTATATATTTTCTTGGTAATGTAGCTGGAAATTTATCGTCTGCGGCACATAAGAAGACATAATGTGGTGTTGATTGCCTCTGAGGTGCCTGTCACATCAGTTATCTTAAGCCGAGTTACATTCACACACTTGTTTTTAAAAAGTATACGCAGAAAATGCATACATCGTTGACTTGTCGTGTAGAATTATAAAGATTTTAACTAACTTATTTATATAACTGTAGCTGTCTATATATATCTCTCTTTCTGTCTTCATACCAATCGATCAACTCATCTATCTCGCTCTCACTCCAAGGTCTAGAAAAAATAATAAAAGAACCATCAGCTTAGTGCATTCTCACACTCCTTCCTGGATTCCTTTAAGTCTTTCCACGTCACAGGTTTATTGAGATGGAGGACATTAAGTTCGCGGAGCTGGATCAGTCATGTGTTATCTCAGAAGCTGACAGTATCTACCTTCCACCTCCGAGAGTACGTCATGCCCACGTCAGCGCTTATCACACGTATGTATCTTGGGGGAATATAACGTAGTCTTACCTTTCTTTTAGAATGATTTTTATCTGTATTTTGTGATGGATGATTATTGGTGTTTAATATGTTAGAATGTAATTTTTTTAACACTCCCCTTCCTTCCCTCCTTCCCTCCTTCCTTCCTTCCTCCCGTCCTTGCAGTGTCACCAACCCCGCGCCACCCCACAACAAGTATGCCGAGGCTGTGTATGAGTGTGAGTTCGGGTACCGCCTGGACGAGGATTTCACAAATAGACTCTTCTGCAGGAGAGATAAATGGCTCGGCGTCTTACCTTCCTGCGTGGCTTACTGTAAGTGTTAATGGATTTCTACTACTATTACTACTACTACTACTACTACTACTACTACTACTACTACTACTACTACTACTACTACTACTACTACTACTACTACTACTACCACCACTACACACACAAAGAAAATATCCTAACTACTATAAATGACTTGTTACTATAAACTTATCACCTTGTTCCTCACGTAGAATCGAAACCCATTTGATGTTTATGAATCCCTTTTAGTACCTGGAAAACCACGTAGAGTCTTGGAACACCTGTAAACACCTGTAATAAAGGTGTTATCATTATGGAACTAACCTGTAATCACCTCCGCCTCGCCTTTGTGGTCTTGCCTTTGATCTTGGTTTATTAGGGAGATGCCTCATTAAGGGTCTGTCTGTGTATAGTATTAGCGTGATTGTACATCTTATTAACCTATTAGAGAGAGAGTAGAGAGAGAGAAAGAGAGAGGAAGAAAAAGGGAGAGAGAGAGATAGAGAAGAGAATATATAGATAAATAAACAACAAAACTAACTTATATATAAAAGAAAAAAATATAAGAAAACGCAAAGGAAGAGGCAAATGGGAATACAGATTGTGTCTATAACTAATAGTAAAAAAAAAAAAGGTAATAAATTCAGTTCCCCAGAAAAAAAAAGGAAAAAAAAAAGATTGAGAATGCAAGAAGAAGAATGCGGGTGATTAGATGCTCACCTTGTCTTCCCTCCTCCTCTCCACCTTCCCTCCACCTCCCTCCACTACCTCTTCACCACCTTCCACCACCCTCTATCACCCTCCACCTCCTCCACCCCCTCTCCACCTCCCTCCACCTCCCTCCACCCCTGTACAGCCATGCAGGCCACGAGCGGGGAGTGCGGAGACAACAACGGAGGCTGCCAACAGATCTGTGAAGCTACTGATGAAGGAAGAACGTGTCTGTGTTATAAAGGCTTCACTCTGGATGCTGATGGATTCACCTGTTTGGGTAGGTGGACTTAGAATTAATATTTTTTTTTGTCTATTAATTTTTTTTGTTTATATTATTTTTAACATGTATTTTGTATTTTATTATTATTTTTTATGTATTTTTTTTTTGGTGTATTTTGGTGCACAGGTCCTTAGAATCACCCTTTTTTTTCTATTATTTTTTTATATATATATTTTTTTATATATTTATCTTGTGTATTTTTTTCTGTGCATTCTATTTTTTATTTCTATTCTAGTTTAGGTAACAGGGTACAGGTGTGTTACTACGCGGCCTTGAGAGGTGAGAAAGACAGACACCTGACAAGAATATATACATTTTTTATCCATTACTTATTCATATTTTTCTTCAAGATATCCATTCCTCTTTAGGGTTACAGGTGCAAGGAGAAAAGAAAATAATTTAAGTGTAATATCTTTTTCCCCAACGAGTATCAGTGAGGAAAGATTATGTATATGTATCACAGTAGGTATGCATAGCTGGAATTATACTATTGATACATACATAGAAGAGATACATTCATCTATTGTTCTCTACCTGATTGTATTGTTATATTATATTGCAAACATAATGACAACTTGGATGGGAGAGTATGCAGAAGAAATATTATTATGATACTTAAATTAATCGACCGTAGTTTATTTTCATTTCATGTTTGTGTTAATATTCTTGTCATGACTTCGCTGGTACCGTTAAAATGTAAGAAACTGGAGTCAGAATGTACGTTTGTTGAGGAGAAACGAACTGCCTAAATTGACAGAATTTACCCTTTTTTCAATGTTTTCATCAATATTCTTACCATGGTACCGTTAAAAAAACAGGGGCACAGTTAAATCACAATATACGTTCGTTAAGATAGATTAATATCCCTTCACTTGGTACCTTGGTTTCCTTTCAGACGTGGACGAGTGTGCAGTGAACAACGGTGGCTGCAGAGGCTCGTGTGTCAATAAGTTAGGTTCCCATCGGTGCGGGTGTCCAAAAGGTTACCGCTTAGCCACCAACGGCAAGACCTGCATCGGTACGTACTGACTGACTCCTTCCTTCCTTCACCTTCAGGATAAACACACACACACACACGCACACACACACACACGCATACTTTTTTGCGCCATAACTTAGACAACACGCCACAGAAACTAGACCTCATTAACAGCGCCATAAAGATACATAATCCCCGGGGGTTTTATAATCAAATATGTGTTAATGTTAAGTATTAAAATTATGGGATTGAATAGAAAATCTTGCTTGGTTATATTTGATTTTTTTTTTCTCTCTCTCTCTTGGGTTCATCGGCAGATAAGAATGAGTGTCTGTTGAGGAACGGCCACGGTCCTTGCCAAGACACCTGTCACAACACTGCGGGAGGCTACTACTGCACCTGTCATAATCTTCCAGGTAGTTAAGTCCGTCTATAGAGTCCAGTTTGTCAGTCGTGGAATGTTTTGTTGTCCTTGCCTGACGTTTTGACATTTTCAGTCCGTGATTTAAGACTTGTTTATTATTGTATATTATTATTATTATTATATACTACTACTGGTGTATCTAAAATCAATTCAGATAAATAGTTCTAGTCTGGTTACTTTTTTTGGGTATAATCTTCTCAAGCTTGATCTACCTGCTCTCTTTTCCTCTTCCCTTCTTTATTCCTTCTCCTCCATGCACCTCATTCTTCTCTTTACCTTCTTACACCTGACCTTCGCCTTTTATCACCTACCCTCTTTCCCTCCCTCCTAACACCCTAACCCTTCCTTCCCCTCCCTTCCTCCCTTCCTTCCCTTCTTACCTGCCCCACACTTGACCTTCAGAATGTTTCAGGCACCCACCTAGCGGCAGACAACCACACCTGTGAGGACGAGGACGAGTGTGCAATCAACAACGGAGGCTGCTCGCACATCTGCCTCAATACCTTCGGACAGATTTTTTGCACCTGTCCTGAGGGTTACCTGATGGGGATGGATTGGAAGACTTGTGAAGGTGAGGTTAATAGGTGTTCTTGTTTATGTTCTTGTTCCTGTTATTGTCTCTTTGTTACCTTTAGTTTGTGTGTGTGTGTATATAATTCCTCTGTTTCGCTGTGTTTTAGAAGGTTGGTTTTTTACTTTTAAATGTATGGCACGTATGTATTAGAATATGTTTAAGGTGATGTTATACCTTAGTGATCCCTTAGAATATACAGTTTTCTCTCGGATATGCAAAGGTATACACAGGTAATAATTTTCATACAGGTACTGCAGGGAAAAATATTAAATAGACCCCATTTCTTCTTTTAAGTTTGACGATTTCTAATTTTCAACTCATAACCTCATTTTACTATTATTTCTTTCTCCGCCAGACATCAATGAGTGTGAGTATGAGGAGGTGTCTCGAGGGTGTGACAACGGCTGCATCAACACACAAGGCAGCTATAGGTGTGCACAAGAGGACGAGCTCATACATGCCCTTCAGTGTTCCTTCGGTCTTATGCCAACAGAGGACGGCCAGAGCTGTAAAGGTGGGTGAAGGGGCAGCTCTATTCTCTGAAACCTTTACTCTGTCCTTTATATGTCAGAAAAGTTATGTTTTATTCATTATTATCACTCTCTGCTTTAGTTTTCCCTCTCATGTGTTTTTCCTTCACTCCCTTTCTTTCTCTTTCCCTCTCTTGTAGATGTGGATGAGTGCGAGGAGGATAACTTTGGGTGTTCGGATATATGTGTTAACTCTCACGGGTCTGCCCACTGTGCTTGTCCCTCCGGGTTCTCCCTCGACCAGGATGAGAAGACTTGTCAAGGTCAGTGGATGTTGAAGAATAATTATCATCTGTTACGTGATATAGAAGTAGTTTAAGGAAATATTGTCTCTTTTTTTTCTTTCCTTAAGGTCCGGTTGTGATTCTGAAAACGATTTGCATTGAAGTTAGAAGAAATATTGTCTCCACTCTTACTTTGGGGATTCTAAAAACGTTTTGCATTTGATAAACTTTTGTGCAGTGGTTAGATATCTTGTTTAATTTTGGTTCGCAGACGTTGACGAATGTGTTGGTGGGTCTGCGAAGTGTTCCCACGGCTGCCGCAACACTGAGGGCACCTACACCTGCACCTGCCCTGCCGGACACACCTTAGACACAGACCTTGTTACCTGCACAGGTGAGTGTTGCTGCGTCTCACACCTCTGCTTTTGGATTCACAAAGACTAATTTGTTCCTCAGGGGTAATAAAGTTATTTTTTTAAATTATTATTATTATCTACACTGTGAAGGTATGTTTGTTAGGTGTTTAAATTTGTAAAAGGATCAGTAAATAAAGTCAGGTTGTACTGGAATGTCTAAAACCAGCACTGTTACAAAGAAAAAAAAGACATAAACGTAAGAATGTACCCACCGCCGCCTCCATGTTTTATGTCTACACAGTCCTACTCAAGGTTGTCTCTCCATCAGACATCGACGAGTGTTCCCAAGACGCTGGCTGCTCCCACGGCTGCCAGAACACACGCGGCTCCTACACGTGTACCTGTCCCGATGGCTTCACGCTGCACACTGATCTCATTAACTGTGTAGGTAAGAGATGACGTGTGAGGACGAGTGACAGAACTAAGACTAAGTTAAGAATGTATTGATAAATGATGATGATGATTAGTATGTTAATGAGGCTTAGAATATGATTGTTAATGATAGTTTTGACTTTTTTTAGGTGTAATATTTATCTTTTATATCATTGATGTTCACGGTAATGGATTGTTAGTTTTAATGAAGAAGCAGATGAGAGATGTGAGTGCGTGTGTGATGTGTGTGTGTGTGTGTTCTCTTACAGACACGGACGAGTGTTTAGAGGACCACAGGTGTTCCCACGGCTGCCGGAACACCGAGGGATCCTACACCTGCACGTGTCCTCGGGGCCTCTCCCTAACACCTGACGGCTCCAACTGTCGCGGTAAAAAATTCTTCTGATTCTTCTCCTCGCCTAAGTACTTGTTTCCCCTTTGTTTCCTTTCCTCTCCTCCCTTCACAAAATGTAATGGTTGTTGTACAAATAATAAAGTTCTATCGTTTATGTATTTTCTTCATGACACCTTGTGATAAGCAGATTAAGGAAGATAATGGAAGAGGATGGTGCAGACAGGTAGACAGACAGATAGACAGGCTGGACTCTTTATCTGTTCCTCCTTCTCTTGGTACGCAGATGTAGACGAGTGTTCAGGGACGCACAGGTGTTCCCATGGCTGTAGGAACACTGATGGCTCCCACGCCTGCACTTGTCCTGATGGCCTTCACCTGGCGGAGGACCTCAACACCTGCATTGGTAATAACTCAAGATGACCTTTGACCTTTGTGCAATACGCTGAAGGGGATTTTTGTGAAAGGGTCTTGCAATCACTTATAAAAACTAATATACTTATAAATAAACAAAGCCTCCAAATGCAGGACTGATTTCAAAACATTTCACCTATAAACTATAAAATATTTCCTTGCGTCTGTTTTGAAAATAATAAATAATAATAATATCAAACCCAAATGTTAGATTATTAAAACTATCATCGTGTCATATAATAGCACGAAAAAAACATAAGAAATCAACTTAAAAAAAACCCACTTCAGTTCATAATGTTATTCTTTTCACCCGTTGCGACAGACCTAGATGAGTGCGCTTCAGGTAACGGCGGGTGCGAGCAGGTGTGTGAGAACGTGGATGGATCATACCTGTGTACCTGCCACGAGGGTTACGTCCTTACCGTCAATCGCACCTGTTTTGACGAGGACGAGTGCTTGGAGGACAATGGCGGGTGTCAACAGGTAAGACAATCCTTATGGTAATTGAGAACCTGGAATAGAAGTGAAAAATATTAATAAAACGAAGGATAATCATATTTTTCACTCTAGTAAGATTAATATTTGTCTCGTATGATGTAAGATATTTATGTGTACGTGATGTATGTGTATGTGTCTGTGTATGTGTGTTTTATATCCATGTGTTGCTTAGAAATATAAATACAGTCTTAGGTTTGTGTCTACTATAGTTACCGTCCCATAGAAAAGATATTTTAGGACCCCCGAAAAAGAAAACTTGTAGGTGGTGGGTCCCTGCAGTCAATCCCTAAATAGTGGGCGTTACTTACTATAATACTTACTTAATAGGGTGAATTAGGATAATATTTTGGGTAATTTCATTGTTAAGGTAATGATTCTTGGTTGTTAGTATACGTCTGAGGGAGATTGATAGTGTGGAAAGGCTAGTTAGTGTAAGAAAAATGCTAGTTAGTGTAAAACAAGCTGGTTAATGTAAAAAAAATTGCTAGTTAGTGTAAAAAGTAACTAGTTTGTGTTAAGAAAAGTTAGTTAATGTAAAACAAAGGTGGAAATAGCTAGTGTAAAAATAAGTTAGTGTAAAATAATGTAGACAATTTTGTTCCACCGTTATAAATTGTATGTTTAATGTATACTTTATAAAGAGTTAATGAATGCGTGTCAGCTTCATGGATACTTTTCTTCAGGACTGCACGAACACACTAGGGTCCTACACATGCTCCTGCGGGGAAGGATTCGTGGAGGAGGGGAAGCAGGAGTGTGGTGACGTGGACGAGTGTGAGGAGGACAACTTTGGGTGTTCAGACGTCTGTGTAAACACCTATGGGAGTGCTTACTGCTCGTGTCCTGATGGTTACGCCCTTATGCATGACAACAAGACGTGTCAAGGTGAGTTTTAGAGTTGTTTTAGATTATATGTTTTTGTAGATTTTGTAGAATTGAATACTACGTTTTGATCTTTTTTTTTTATGAAAGTTATTTTTTTGGTTGAAACACTAATTCACGATCAAGATTATCACCAGTTAGAGTGTAATACATTTTTTTTTCGTACAGTAGTAAGGCAATAATTACTTAAAAAAAAAAATTATTTATATCATGTAATAAAAGTGTTTAATGGCATACAATTTCCAGATCATGACGAGTGTGAGCCTGGCGTGACCGTATGCTCCCATGGCTGTACCAACACTGATGGTTCCTATAGCTGTGGGTGTCCAGAGGGTCTCACACTCTCCCCAGATGACGCTACTTGCCTCGGTATTAACTGTTCTTAACCAAACTGAGTATAAACAACAATAATATGACTTGTAGCCTTTTTTTTGATGAGGGGACACTCATTAAAAAAGCTATGTATTCGTTTTCTATGTGCTAAGGTATTCTATCAGTGTTGTTTTCTTTATAGATGTGAACGAGTGTGCTGTAGAGAACGGT
This sequence comes from Cancer borealis, assembly GCA_036785275.1. Lineage (NCBI taxonomy): Eukaryota > Metazoa > Arthropoda > Malacostraca > Decapoda > Cancridae > Cancer > Cancer borealis. The sequence goes on from JAXIVD010002528.1 coordinate 36,233, forward strand.
GGTTGTGATCAGATATGTGAGAACGTAGAAGGATCTTACTACTGTGACTGTCAGGAAGGTTTTGTCCTCTCTGCTGACGGTGCCTCGTGTGTGGACGTTGACGAGTGTGCTGACGACAATGGAGGATGTCAGCAGGTGAGTTACAAAATCTTATTGAATACCGTCAAAAATAGTTAATCCAAGGAGTCAATTATTTTAACTTTCCTATTTATTTTTAGGATTGTTTGAACGAGGCTGGATCCTTCTCCTGTTCCTGTTTCTCTGGTTATGACCTTGAAGACGATTTCCACTGCATTGACGTGGACGAGTGTGCGTTGCAGCTGTCTAAATGTCAGCACGAATGTCTTAACCTTCCCGGGACCTACGACTGTCTATGTCACGATGGCTTTGAACTCTCCCTAGACAACCACACGTGTTTAGACATAGACGAGTGTGGTGTTAATAACGGATGTTCACATTTCTGCACAAACTTCAACGGTTCCTACACGTGCCACTGTCCACCAGGGTTCATACTGTACCTGGATGAACACACTTGCATGGACGTGGATGAGTGTGCGAATGAGAATGGTGGATGTACACACGTCTGCTCTAATTTCAAGGGTGGCTACAGATGTCTTTGTCCAGAGGGGCTACAGCTTCTACAGGAGGGAAGTGCGTATGAGAAACTTCATGTATGTGTTGATGAGGATGAATGTCTTGCTGCTAATGGTAACTGTAGTCATGAGTGTTACAACCTTGAGGGTGGACATGAGTGTAGGTGTCCCTTGGGGTACACCTTCAAGGAGGAGAAAGACGGGACACTGAGTAGCTATGAGTGTGTGGACGTGAACGAGTGTAAGACGCACAATGGTGGATGTAGTCACTTCTGCGTCAACACTGAGGGCGGGATGGAGTGCCAATGCCCCCGGGGGATGACGATGCCTGAAGGGAGTCAAGCATCAGAGTGCCAAGACATAGACGAGTGCCTCAAGGACAATGGAGGATGCAGTCACCTGTGCACTAATCTACCAGGGACGTATAAGTGTGGTTGTCCTGATGGCTGGCGTCCTGACCTTCATTACGACGACGCAGACTACTCAGAAGACATCACTAAATTTGAGGTTTCCAACGATGTCATTTGGAGGAAGTGCGTTGACGTGGACGAGTGTGGCGAGGACAGAGGAGGTTGTACTCACATCTGCCACAATGATGATGGAGGGTACAGGTGCTCGTGTCGTCCTGGCTACTGGCTGGGACGTGACAACAAAACCTGCTGGGATATCAACGAGTGTGATGTAGACAAGGGCGGGTGTTCACACGACTGTACCAACACTGAAGGATCCTTCGTATGTACGTGTCCTGCAGGATTCATGTTAAAGGACAACAGGAGGTGCCAAGACGTGGATGAATGTGAAACTGATAATGGTGGATGTTCAGTACTTTGCGTGAATCAGGTTGGGCGTCACCACTGCGCGTGTCTACCAGGCTTCGTACTAGAAGACGATGATGTGACGTGCTCTGACATCAATGAGTGTGGTGTATACAATGGCGGATGTTCCCACGTGTGTCAGAACCTTCATGGGCGTTACACCTGCAGCTGTCCGGCGGGTCTTCGCCTTAACGAGGACAAACACACCTGTGAGGACGAGGACGAGTGCAGGAAGGACAACGGGGAGTGTTCTCATGAGTGTGTGAATGATGAAGGATCGTATGAATGCCGATGTCCTACTGGCCTCACACTAGCGGTAGATGGTCACACTTGCCTTGATGTGGATGAGTGTGGAGTACAAAACGGCGGTTGTTCCCATCACTGCACCAACCACGAAGGTCACTACACGTGCCTCTGCCCCGCCGGGAGTGTTCTGGCAGCTGACAGTCACACTTGCGAGGATGTGAACGAGTGTAGCAGCAGGAACGGAGGCTGCAGCTACAAGTGTGTCAATACAGAGGGAAGCTACGAGTGTCACTGTCCGCTGGGGATGGAGTTGGGACGTGACGAACATACCTGCAGAGATGTGGATGAGTGTGCGGACGGGAATGGAGGATGTAGTGATCACTGCCACAACACCAGAGGATTCTTCAGGTAACGATCAAAAAGAGTTATTATTTATACAACATTTTTATGACATTTATTATTTTCTCGCTAGTTTTCAAAGAGGAGAGAGAAGAAAAATTGATCTAAATTGACATTACTCTATTTTATTTTTTTATTCTTCAGGTGTGAGTGTCCGCTTGGGTATTCCTTAGGACTGGACGGCGCCACGTGTGAGGATATCAATGAGTGTCGGTTAGCCAACGGAGGCTGCTCGCACGGCTGCATCAACACTATAGGCTCCTTCTCCTGCAACAAGTAAGTGATGCTGGGACGCGATTATCATACTATTAACATATTATTTCACACATTCTTTCTTTATTTACTCCACAGAGATAGAATAAGATTATATTTAATACTGAAGACAATGATTAAGTCCTTATTTCTATTATAATTGCGTTCCTACATTCACGTTTATACTTGTTCCTTTAACTTTGCAGGTGTTCAGAAGGATACAAGCTTGGAGACGACCTGTTGACTTGCGTTGATGTTGACGAGTGCCTTCAGTCCCCCTGCGACCACCACTGCGTCAACGTGCCCGGCTCCTACTACTGCACGTGCAAGCCAGGGTTCAGACCGAGGCCAGAGTGAGTCTCCCTAACACACACACACACACAATCCCTAACACACACACACACACACACCCAAACCCTAACACACACACACACAACCCCCAACACACACATCCACGTTAAGTCCACCTCCCCACGTTCTCTCCAGCGCTGCACATCGATGCTGGGACGTGAACGAGTGTGAGGAGAACAATGGCGGGTGTGCCCATGACTGCTACAACACTATTGGCTCCTACCACTGCCGCTGCCCACATGGCTTTGACCTTAACACTGACAAACACTCCTGTGACGGCAAGTATAGATCCTGAAACGGGAGTATTAATTCATGTTTTTATCTATTGTCTAACTATCTAATCTATCATTGATGTTTTAAGATGACTAACACTGTTTATCTGTTACCTTTTATACCCTCAGAGAAGCCTGTGTTTTGTTCTTTAATCGTGGCGCCTCTGCATGGTAAGATGTCTTGTTCTCATAACCTGGTTGGTGACGCTTACCCTCGTGATACCACCTGTTCCTTCACCTGTTCCCACGTGTTCTCCCTTCACGGCACTTCCAACGTCACTTGTCTCCCCACAGGCGTCTGGTCCGCCAACCCAGCTTCATGTCGAGGTAACCGGTTGGCAATGAATATTTTTTGCATATATCTTAACATTTTTGATGCTTGTTTCTGTGTCTGAGTGTGTGTATGTATGTGTGTATGTATGTGTGTGTGTGGTAATGATGTTATGAAAAGGAACTGAGAGTGACTCGTGCCGCGTTGCAAGCTATTTATATTCATGACTGTTCTATCCTGTATTTACATAAACATTGGGAAAACAAATTGCTGCTGGGGCTAACATTTTTAAACAGGGGAATAATAGCTTCATCTCATACGTTTTCTTTACCATGATTCCCTCCTTCCCTCCTTCTATCTTTCCCCCCTTCCCTCCCTCCGTCTCTCTCTAGCGTTGAAGTGCTCCACCCTGGCTGAAGTTGACCATGGAAGAGTGTCGCCTAAACGGTGTATTAGACGGACCTCAAGCGTCGGTCAGCATTGTTACCTCTCCTGCTCCCCGGGTTATAGAGTTGTTGGTAATCCTGTGAGGACTTGTCAGATCAGCGGCTTGTGGTCTCCGGAAGCCTCTAGTCCCTACTGTGAAAAGGGTGTGTGGTTATAGTGGTCCTAACCTAACCTAATCTAATCTAATCTAACTTAACCTAACTGTGGTGGTGATGTGATGTTTATGTTGTATTTCTATCGTATTTCAAGTGTTTTTTGGAGAAGAATCGAATTTTAAGAGACGTTTCTGATATAATATTTGCTCATTACCTTTTCCAGTTATATTATTATATTTTTATTACATATTAACTCTCAATCTTGTTTTTGTCTTGATTGTACAGACTCGCTCAAGCCTTTCATACAGTGTCCAAGTGATGTTCAAGTGGATCTCTCGCCTCACCAGAGCTACGCCTACGTACGTCTTCCTCAACCCAAGGCCAACGTAGACTGGTTCAGGTGAGAGGCAGAGGAGGAGGGTGAGAAGGGAAAGCATGTTGTTTATAATTTTTTTTATACGGTGTTACTAATTGTGTTCTTGTGATGAAAGTTGATGTATTTTCTTTGTTTTTGTGGTGGTTTCAGTTTTTTGTGGTGAATGTGATGGATTTTCTTTGTTTTTGTGGTGATGTTTTGTGTTTTTTTGTGGTGAAAGTAGTGCACATTGTAGTTATAGTACTAATAATTTAGGTGGACGTGGCTGACTCCTAGCCACGCCCACACAATTAGTCTTGCATGCTGGTTCAACACATCAGAAGGAAAAAAAATAAATGGTGATAAATAATATAGTTGTATATAATAAATGGGATGCATGTATGTATATATGTATAGATGTATATATATTTTTTTGTTGAAGATGTAAGGCACGTTTTCTTCGGGAACACTGAATAAGGGATAACTGTACACAATATAATGTTTACGTCCATCATTACATTAACACACACACACACACACACACACACACACACACACACACACACACACACACACACACACACACACACACACACACACACACACACACACACACACACAAGCTAACCCGAGGTGGTTTTGTAGATCATCGCCAAGGGTTCAACAGAGGAGAGGCGCCACACGCTACCCTGAGGACTCGAGGTAACGAATGCTCTTCCTCCGCCCTTTCCAATGTTGTCTCCGCTGCTCTGCCTGCTGGAAACTCTTTGTCTCTGTTACAACACCTCCCTCAATGCGATTCTTATTTTCTTTGCTTTAATTGACTATAAGGAATAATTTAATTGATGCAAATAATAGTTTAATTGGTGCAAAGTTCTCTAAAAGATCATAAATATCGCTTTATCGACTGTTTTTACTCATGCCTTTGTCCGCTTATTCATCGATCTTCACCTGCTTCACTTCTATCGTTTACATGAATGAAGATATATGGAAAAAATTAACCGTGTATTACTTTTAAGGATAATTTCATATGTTGCCATTGAAATAAGAGTGTTTTTTCATTACTATTTACAATCTTGTCGTGTTTCTCGCTTGTCCGCCTAAACCAAGGAAGTCTGAGTGAGGAAGTGAGGAAAGTGACGCTTCTCTTGTCTCTAATTATACCTTCCATGGGCTTCTCTCTCTCTCTCTCTCTCTCTCTCTCTCTCTCTCTCTCTCTCTCTCTCTCTCTCTCTCTCTCTCTCTCTCTCTCTCTTTCGTCTCTGCTTTGTGATGCTAAATACTTGCATCTGTCACTAACCTAATCCTGTTTGCCTGTGTTGAATGTTGATCTAAACACACTTACACAAACACTACGAGGACAGGAATACTAACATACGTAATAATAATAATAATAATAATAATAATAATAATAATAATTATAATAATAATAATGATAATAATAATAATCAGTGTTGTATATGTGACTGTGTTTCTATCTATGTCTTTAATTCTGTTTTTTTTCACTTTTCTCTTCAGTTATTTCTCCCTATTTTTGTTTTATGATAACAAGTCGTGTATCTTATCGTCTAATTCCACACGAAGGAGAAACAAAATACAGTGTTTAGCGATGTTTTGTATTCCTGTATTCCTTTATTTTCATCCAATCCCGCATGAAGGAGAAACAGAATAAAGTGTTTAGTGTAATCTTATATTCCTACTGACGAAGGTGTGTCCCGTCAGGTACGTGGACGCCTCGCCAGAGTGGGCTAAGCAGCTAGAGGCGGATTTACCTGCGGGGAAGACTACGGTAACTTTCGTAGCGCGTTCACCAGTGTCCGAGGAATCTGCAATGTGTTCCTTCACTGTGGAGGTTCTAGGTAGGTGAAGGGTGGAGGAGGTGGTGTGTGGATGCTTGTGTTAGTGTTATAAATGCGGTTATTTTTTGTTTTTTTTATTCTATATAGAGTGTAAGGTGTTGGTTGGGTAAGTTATGATATGAGAATGTATGTGTTTTCTGTTTTCTACTGTAATCTACTGTTCTCTGCTGTTATCTACTGTTCTCTGCTATCCTATACTGTTCTCTATTGTCTTCTGCGTGTCCTCACCCAACACAGCCAGTTAGATAATAAATAAATACGTTAGGTTTAGTTTGGTTATAAATACATTAAGTTAGGTTAGCAAGCCTCTGTTTTCCCTGCGCACAGACAAGGAGGATCCACAGGTGTTCGGGTGTCCCAAGTCCTTCACTAAGCTGCTGACGGAAGGACAAGTCAGTACTGAGGTGGCGTGGAAGGAACCTCTCTTCAAGGACAATGTGGAAATATCACACTTATGGAAATCTTTGGTGAGTGAAGCTGTGATGTTTTCGTATTTTTATTTGTTTTCATAGTGAATTATAAAAGTTTTGTTCGAGTTTATACGTGAGAGTCGTTTATTCTTATTTATTTTTTGTGTGTGGTTGTAATGTGTGGAAAATTGCAGCGGGGAATTCTTTTTGATCAAATGTATAATCAACCTTTTTTTTTGTAACCTTGCTTTTTGTTTTTGGGTTGAGCGACGGTAGTTAATTGGTTTTTGGTATTATATATATATTTTTTTGATTTTCATGATTAATATTGAGAAAAACCAAAACTGATTTATATATATACGTAGAGGTGAACTATAGTGGAATAAAAAAAATAATAGAATAAATAAAAAAAGAGAGTTACTGCTTTCAGATGTGAATTTGATATGGTTAATGGGAACACACACACACATACATACACATACATATATACATACATACATACATACATACACACATACATACATACAGGCTAAGGACATAGAAAAAAATCAAAATACACTATAATACTTCAAAAAAAGAATAAATAAATAGAACTATACTACTAAAAAAACAGAAAAAACCTAATACTACAAACAAATAAATGGATAAATAAAATAAAATAAAACTAAAATAAAATATACTCTAATACACTGTTAACAGGAACCCGGGCGTCACCTAACGGCAGGAACGTACCCTGTGCACTACGTCGCCATGGACCCCTACAGGAACAGAGCCAAATGTTCCTTCGTCGTCACTGTACAACGTAAGTAATTTTTTTTTCGTCCTTCTCACTAAAAAAAGAAAATAAATAACTTATTCAGAAGAGAACAATTTTTCTTTCTCATATAAAAAAACGCTAATTAAAAAGAGAACCGTTTTTATTTGATCTTGTATATATGTGTAAGAGTGTTAATTTTTTATCGCTTTTGATATATATATATTTTTTTCCAATTTCTTTCTTAATTTGTTTGAACTCATTAATGGACTTATATATTTTTTTCCTTTCGGCTGAATATATATATAATTTTCCTGCTCAGGCGAGAGAGAGAAAGATTTATCAAAGAGAAAAAAAATAAAACCATCCATAAGAGAAAGAAAAAAATAACGGTATATTTTTCATAATCAAACTTTAAAAAAAAAATAAAAAGAGTAAATTTTTCTCACTCTTTGTGTTCTCTCCGCCACAAACTTACCTTCATTACACTCCAATTTTACCATTACCTCACTAAATAATATAACTTAACCTGTACATAAAGTATTCGTCAGGATACATTTACTTTCCTCACCGAGAGAAAGAGAAAGAGAGAGAGAGAGCGAGAGAGAGAAAAAAAACTAAGCCTCAATGGAGTGTCTTTCTCATGTGACTCAGCATGCATGTGTATACTTAGTGTGTAACTCAGAGGCGACGACACACTGCCCCACGCCGCCTGCACATCCTCACGCCCTCACGCCCTCACGCCCTCACACCACCCTGGGTAATGTGACAACCCAAAGCCTCCTCCCTGCACCCCACCACCACCACAACCACCACAACTACAACCACAACTACCACAACTACAGCTACCTTTGATTGTGCCTTTCACCTACTCAATATAATACATACTCCTTAATCCCTCCTCCTCCTCCTCCTCCTTCTCCGCCTTCTCCTCCTCCTCCTCCTGCCACTCCCCTCACCACACACATCCTTCTCTCTATACACTCCTACACCGCCTCTTTCTCAACGTAACTCTCTCTCCCTTCACCAAACATTCACCAAAGCTTCTCATTAGAATAACATCCAAACTCCATACTTATTCATTATTATTATTTTATCCATTAACACTTTCACTATTAATATAAGTAATTCATTCATTAACTGTAACTTCCAAACTACTATAAGTGGTTTCTAAGTAGCATCGGTTACTTGTATATTATCATCTCAACGTGTTTCTCTGTCCTCTTCGCCTACTGATGCCTATACAGATCACAAACACTGGTGCTATCCACGTGTTGAACAAATAATAATAGTAATAATAATAATAATAATAGTAATAACAAATGTAATATCTGTACAGTAGTTTTTCTTTTTTTAGTAATTGTTGTCACTGCTTCGTCAACCCATTAATGCAACAGTGTGTGGCGCATGCTTATGTAGTCTCACAATGTTACTCGCTATTGTAAAGATTAACAGTTAGTTCAGATATTTACACTGTGATATTTAAGACTTCCTGTTGTGACTGTTTATGGATTATTTTTGTTATTGTTTTTCTTGGTTAAATGAATTGTCTGAAAAAATTTAATTGCAGGAGAGATGAATTATGTATTTTTTTTGTTAAATATTTTTTGTGTTTGTATTCATTCTACGTTATTGTTATTATTATCTTTTGTGTATTCTGAATATTTTCCCAAACCTCTACTTTTGTTCGATTTCCACCTTGATAAGTATTTTTGCAATCACATCTTCATTAATTACTTAAAACAATGATTTAGATTATTAGTTATTTAAGACAAAAACTTTCCTTCCATCTTGCGTGACTTTATTTCAGATTTCATACATAAAAAAAAAAAACATTTCCTTCCTTTACATCTCACATATATAAACACAAAAACACATCATTTATAAAAAACAAAACAATCACATACTTTCCCTTTTTAACCCAACACAAACACTACAAAAGAAAACAACAGCAACATAACATACATCAAAAACAAACAAAAAACACATACATACCAACCTCAAACCCACCAAAACACACTTAAACATAATAAACAAACATATAGAACAACAATATTAAAAAAAATCAAAACTTTGGGCTGCATATAACAACAGCCGAGGAAGGAGGAGGTGGCAGTAGAGGTGGTGGTGGTGGTGGTAGTGAGGAGCAGTGCAAGGAACCGGGAACTCTACTGGGCGGGCAGTGGGATTGTTCTGAGCTGGCGTGGGGCAGGATGTGTCGCCCGTCTTGCCTGCCTGGGTTTGTCATGACCCTCGAACCTTCCTCTCCACTTTACATATGCGGGCGTCACACTGGCCATTGGTACCCTAGCCAGCACCTCCCCACCTGCACACGTAAGTTATTATTTTTTTTATTATTATTTATTTTGTCTGTCTCTGTGTGTCTGTGTTTCTGTTTCTCTCTGTTTGTCTCTTTTTTTTCTTCTCTCTCTCTCTTCCTTCTTTGTTATTTTTAGTGCAGTTTTTATCTACCTATCTCCTTCCTCTCTCTCTCTCTTTCTTTTATTTTCGTGTTTTCAATTCAATTCTCTGTCTTTCATTTTTTTTCTCTCTCTTTCAACATGCCTTTTCACTCAGCCTTTTTCATTCTTTCATCTTACATTCTTTCTTTTTTAGATTTCCCGGAACAGAGATTGATCCCTGTTTCCTTAGTACAGTCTTACATTTATTCTTCTTATTAAGATATATTAAACCAAATCATTTTATATTTTATTCCTATTATTATTATTATTACTATTATATTCTCTCTTTCCTCAACCTGACCTAACATAATAGTGATGCATATTCAAAAGAACATTTAGTATTCACACCAGCAGTCTATTCAGAGGTTAAAAAAAATAATTACATGACATTAAAATAAAAAAGGAAGAACAGGTAAGAGATAGTCAGCGAGTTTGTGTTGATTTATGTTACTAATTCCTGTGTTTTCCTTATCGTGCAGCCGCCGTACCACTCAAGTCAGGTGATGGCTGTCTGCCCGGGTTTGAATGGCGGGAAACCCATAAGGATGTATGCTGTGAGTACTGAGTCTATCTCGTGTTATATTCCTTGAAGTATCCTTAGCTCTTACTTGACCTCGTGTACGTGTATGTGTACGTGTGTGTGCGTTTGTGTTGCAGTGGCGTGTGCCCCAGGGATGTACAGTGATGGGGAGGAACAGCAATGTACTCCGTGCCCAATGGGAACATTCTCTGACAAATTCTCAAGGTAAGGAAGGAAGGACGTGTTGGTATGATAAAAATGACTTACAATAATTTTTTTTTTGTGTGTGTATGTGTGTGTGTGTGTGTGTGTGTGTGTGTGTCTCCCCCCCCCCCCCCCCCCCCGTCTAACTCGTGTGTCTCGTGGTGCAGTGGAAGGTGTCAACAATGCGGTGACGACGCCACGACGCTCCTCATCGGTACCAGCACACGAAGCCTCTGTCTTCACCCAGCAGGCAGGACACCACACACACCGACGAACTTCCTCACACAGGTCAGTCAGTCAGTCAGTCACTATCCTCACCCCTTTTGACTCCCTGCAAAGCCTTTTAGCATTCAATATTGAGTTCTCTGACCTTTTTATAATTTTATTATTGTAATGTTTATTATTTAGGTTCATTTTTGTATCCAAAGTGTCAAAATTGTTATTATTGTATTCTGAAATTAAGGTTCATTCTTCCTTCCATAAGTGCCAGAATTGATGTTTCTCTGAGGTATATTATCATGAAGTGCTTCCTCTGGCCTTGGTTATGTGGGTGTGATGTGCGTGGTGGGCGATGCGTGGCTGTGGGGGGCGCGTGGTAGCTTGGCTTAATATTCACAGGTGTTAAATTTCAACTAAAATAAAAAAATGATGCAAAGAAAATATATTAGGTACGTACACAAAATACATCGTTAAAATCATCATTAAACAAGGAACCAAGACCCTTATTTACTCTTTTTATATTGCAGGTAATCAGTATTTCTTTACAGTCTTCTAAGCCTTGAACACAATACATAGACTCATAGGTAGGTATACACAGGTGAAAGTAATTACATATATACAACCTTGCACTCACTCCTTCCCTAACGACGGCTGATTCTTCACTTAGATTGCACATCGTAAGAAAATATGGAAAGCGAGGGAGCCTTTTTCATGGACGGTAGGTTGAGGTGAGGTGAGGTGAGGTGAGGTGAGGTGAGGTGAGGTGAGGTGAGGTGCTTCTTTTGCTCCTGATGCTTGGACAAAGTGCTTCACGGTGCTTGTGTATTCATATGTGTGTTTTCAAAAGAAGGGTGCTGTCACACTTCCAAACTCACTTAACTTGTTCTAAAAATAAACGGAAAAGTAATCTAAGTATGGTAAGTAAGGAGGTGAGACGGTAGCCTAAAGCAGCTCTGTACCTATACCTTAAGACGTATATACTGTACCGTACCGCGTGTGTATGTGTATGTGTGTGTATATCTATTACCTTGATATAGCCGTGATGTGTGTACCGTACTTCGTCCACTCAAACAGTCATGACAAATTTATTACGATGTTCATGATTCCTCCTTCCTCCCTCCCTCCCTTCCTTTCCTACCGTACATTTACCAAGAAGGACTTTTGGCTCCTAGGACACTGGCTAGAAGTCCTTTGAAGCTCTTAAGTGTAACATAATCTAGTACTATTAATCTGTGTACCATTGACATCTGTACAGCAATACTAAATACTTTACTACTACTTAAATTGATGTACCTATACTTGTTACTGTGTGTTAGTGTAGTTAAGTCGACACATTTAACACTTGTCTCTGCTTGTCTATATAGTTTGTAGATAGAGCTAATCTTGACCTGCGTGGTGACCTGCGCGTAGCTACACTGTCTGTCCTGTAAATCAGTGACCGTCATGTTGTTGTTGTTGATTGGTGTTGTTTAAGTCTCTCTAGAAATCACTCATATGGCAGCAAATCCTCTTTTTTGAATTTTTTGATCGTATAACTTTTTTTTCTTCAATTTTTCCTTTTATGTTGTTGTTGTTGAAATTAACTCCACGTGAAAAGTGTGTGTAAGAGTCATTAACAGATAATTATAGGGCGGTGATCAGGTGTCTTTGCAAGGTATATATAAACTAATTATAATTCCTGTTTTCAATTAACTTTTTTTTTTTTGTCTATGAAGCAACACACAAATAAAAAAAAGAAAAAAAAAAGAGGAACTTCAAAGGGAGACTGTTTTCAATGCGATCAGATTAATAATAATAATAATAATAATAATAATAATAATAATAATAATAATAATAATAATAATAATAATAATAATAATAATAATAATAATAATAATAATAATAATAATAATAATAATAATAATAATAATAATATTTTCACCAACATACTAAGTGGAGATAGACACATTAACAACATTTCAAATCATATATTACATAAAAAAACATTTAAAACCATAACAAATAAATACCCCAAAATCAATACACCTCAAACGATCAATATTTCACAAAAAACTATTATAATTAGATGAATAAATAATTTCTAATACACCACCATTACTATCACATCCAATACCATTAAAATTCACTCATTACATCACAAATTCTACCTTTAGGAGAGGCACTAAGACCACTTCTCAATGTTACAGTAATCCCGTGAGAGGAGAGACAGTCGCTAACACATCTCCGGAACGACGACCTCAAACCAGTACTCTTGGCCGTCATTTCTTCGATAGCTTCTCCCTGGCAGCGTTGCGTCCCGGCTCCACCCTCGCCATCGCACACGCTCAGGCTCGCGGAGGATCTAACAGCCACACTCAAGCCCTCGCGCATGCTAGGGTCACAAGCTATGGTTAAATTGAGGTTGGTGTAGATCGGTGTTTTGTCTGAGTTGTATGTGTTTTGATGTTGTGAGATAGTGTGTGTGAATTAATGTGTTTTTTTTATGGATGTTTACTTAGTGTCGTTTGAGTCTTTGAAGGAATGCAATAGGGAGAATCCATGTTATTATTTTATTTTTATTTTCATGTGGTTTTCCAGATTCGTGTTCCAGAAAGACTCGTTCATTGTGATAAAAACATAATGCACGGATGTGTTTATTTTTTATTTTTAGAGTATAGTATATATATAAATATTTGTTCGGTAATTCCAACACACAGTAAGACTTTCAAAGCGCCGCTGTAGAAGAAACCCAAAGAATGCTGGAAAAAGTGCATTTCTTCCTTAAACTTTACTAAACGGACTGAAGAATTATAATCAAACCAACATCGATCGATCTCCTCACCGCCTCTTTAACGGGGACACTAAACTATAATAATCTCACACAGGACTCGTTACTATAATACCAAAATATATAGCTTATCGAGTGAACAAAAGGTTAAGTTTATTCAGCTGAACCTAAACCTATTGACGAAAATATAAGTTCGTGTGAATGATATTTTTTCGTCACTAGTTTCTGAATTCGACCCAAAATTGACCTTTTTCCCTTTTATCCGCTCTGGTGGGCCGGCGAGGGGAGGTAAATATTTGTTTTAGAGGGGCAAACAACCCCATTTCCACCACTTGTTTGTAGCATTCGAGGGTCAGTCTTAGTGAGGTGAAGGACAGTCTAGTTGAGAGTCAGTCTAGATCCATTTCAGTCTAACAAAGGACTATTTTCAGCAACACCAAATTTACTTCTATTTCTGACTGACACACAATCTTTTATTATGGTTCTAAAGACGTAAAAAACAATGTACTTTTATCACCACGATCAGTTTTATCCACTACTTAAACACCTTTATCAATTAACCTTCAAATATTATAACTCACAAGACAGCGGAAGGTTTTTTCTGTCTTCACTTCAATCTGTTACCTGTTATAGTTATTTTTTTTAACATAAAGGTTGAGCATCGCGTGTGTGAGGATGTGATTGCTAACTTTATAAACTACTGGTGCTTACGTGCAGTGATTTCGGGCATAACGAAGAAGGGCAATTGATAGACTTAAGCTTTAATTGAACAGCCAAATGATGGTTAGCTAAGTTTTGCTATCCAGGCTGTGAGGAAATCTTGCCATTATACACGTTTTGCATAGTGTTGAAAATTACTTATCAGGAGATTTTAATTCCGAAGTCATTTTAATAATACCAAATTTAATGACTGTTTTTTCATAATGAGATATGTCGAATGTGATTCATTTAATTTTCTTCTCTTTTTCTTAATGTTATGTTATAGTCATATATATTTTTTTTACTCATCAATTTAATTACTGCCAATTATATCGTTAAGTGTCTCTTCAGAAGAATGTGATCTCTTATTTCTCTCATTTTTTTTTCTTTTCATTCCTATTTGATTCATGTTTTCGTTATCCCCAAAAATTAAAACCGAACTGAAGCCGCTGATGTGACGGTACAAAGTGTTTAATTAAGGTGACTCAAATTAATTAAGTTGTTTCAGACGAGAAGGCGAGGCAGCTGCGCGCGCACTAACATCACATCAATATTTTTTAAAACCTTATACACTAACGCTTGAATTTTTCTCCATTTAATGTGAGTCACTGCACCACGTTAAACATTTTTAGAAGTAATTGAATGTTTTGAATTACAATTATTATTATTACAAGTTCAGAAAGAAAAAAAAGGAAAGTGTATTGTATTGATATTATTTATACTCTACATATATATTCTTTTGTGCCAGATGTACAATAAACCCCAAAAAATAATGTGGAAATACACTTATTAGTTAATTAATTAATGAATGTCTCGTGTTTTGTAAAATGAATGAAACTATTATTATTTATTATCACTATCATTACGACGTTATTCTGTACGTGTTTTATTATTATTTTATACAGGAAACTTGAAGTGATATTCTACTTATAAGATACAGATTATTGATTAAAAAAACGTTCCTATCAATAATAAAGATGTATTTTCACTTTACGTTAACAATCAAAACTTATCCATTAATATCATTCACCTGAAAACCTATCAATTTAAGAACCACCACCAAAATAAACAAAAAAAACAATATGCATTTGTTAATTAATTTAGTCAATACCGTGCAGCGTGTACTTGTAAATACCTAAACTATAGTAGAGGAAGTGAAAGAGTGGAATAGTGTGAAAGTAGGAGGACAGATGGCGCTGGCTTACGCTGTGTACCCTTCTACCTGTGTTCAACCTTACCTGTCACTCTTCAATACAGGTTCAAGTGTACTGTTTCCACTCTCCTTCAGTAAGTCCGTGTGTATATGTATGTAATAGGATATATAGATAGACTGTAAGTTATTGTGTAATTAAAATAACCTTCTTTTTCTCTTGTATTAAAGAAAATTTGTTAGATATATTGACTATGTTTAAGGTTAATTAAGGATTTCTAGAATTGTTTTGTGCCATGAGAGGTGGAATGCAAAGAGAGTATAAAAAAATTGTGTTTCAAAGTCATTTTTCTAAAGTTCGGTTCATTAGACACTTTTTTTTCTTCTCGTTTGTCCACCTGTAACAAGACCCAAAGGCAAGGTACATAAAAAAGATGTAAATTTTATGAAATAGAGATACCTATGACGATTTTGCTTTTTATTAACATTATTTGGGAGAATATGGCTTTTATTATCTCTCTCTTTCTCATTTTTTTTTCTCTCTCTCTCTCTCTCTCTCTCTCTCTCTCTCTCTATATATATATATATATATATATATATATATATATATATATATATATATATATATATATATATATATATATATGTATATATATATATATATATATATATATATATATATATATATATATATATATATATATATATATATATATATATATATATATATATATATATATATATATATATATATATATATATATATATATATATATATATATCTGTCTGTTTCAGAAAATACTTTCTTAATCTTGAGTGATATTCATAAAGTTTCGTTCGTTTCTATCGTTCAAACAACCCAGAGAGATTCAAAGTGTCAAGAATTCGAACCTGATTCACGTGCCGCTTCATCTGTGCAGTGAGTCCAGTTATCTGTTTATCGCCAGGGAAGGAGGACGTGCCAGTGTTTTTCATCTTTTTTAATTTTTTTATTTAAACTATTTACACTTGTGATTACATGGGTGACGGGTGAAGGGAGACGGGTGAAGGGGTGGGTGAGGTGCAGCAGGAGGAGTCGCCGAGGTCCTTCAGTACAGAGTGGTGAGTACAATAGTATATTGTGTTCCCAGTCAACAGGTGATGGGCGGCGGGACTCTCTTTACTTCACAAGGTGGCGCTAACAATGTTTACTTTCTTGTCTTGATTGATGGATTGAGTGATGAGACGATACAACAACAACATATATGGCGTCGCTTATCTTTTTATGTATATACTGGGTAGTATTTTCTTCTTTCTATTATCTTTCAACCCTCGATAATAAGTAAGACATGCGGTTCCGTATGAAAGCCGGGCGAGGTAGTACGGGAGGGCGGAGGGAGGGACGGCGGCAGCGGGGAAGCCGAGGGAAGGGCGAGGCTGGAGGTGATACTCTAGGCAGCGTTCAGGCTTTACACTCAGGCTTGGGCGAGGTGCTGCTTCACCCTGAGCCCCGCGTGGTGGAGGCCAGCGCGCCGTCCTTTAAAGGCTGGGCTGCTGTACCGCTCATCAACCATAACACTTTGCCGGCCACCATCAACGGTCACCCTTGCGTCCTGTACGTGGACTCCGGCACCACCTCCCCGATGATCGCACACACCCTCGCCGCTAAGCTAGGCCTGTTGGAGAAAGTGTCCTTCATGAAGAATTATGAACTGCAGTTGTGGACTACCAAGGTGCGGCATAACCTGAAGGTGGTGCAGAATGTGGAGGTGAAGCTGGCTGGCGGCGTGGCGCTCAACTGTATCTTCCTTGTGTTGCCTGAGGACATGGCGCTTATCCTGCCAGACATCCTTCTTGACAACTCCACGCTGCGCCAGGCCGGAGCTGTGCAGGAGTTCACGGCGTCATCATGCATCCTTTACTTTCCAAACAGGAAGCTGACACGGCCGCCAAGGAGAGGTGGTGATTGCCAGTATGTTGTCGATTCAACTTTCAGACGCTCGATTCTCCGCCGGAAGAGAATGAACATACATGTGGACACGGGCGCCACTTGCTTCTACGTGTCCCCGCGATGCTTGTATACACAGCTTGGCATGCCTCGAGTACCTGAATGCGTGTCACTAGTGCTGGGCGAGGGTGTGACAGCGACCAGCGGCCTCGTGCGTGTGGCGGGGACAGACACATTTGATTTCGTGGTTGGGAAGGAAATGTTGTCGCGGTACAGATGCATCCTAGACTTTGCCTCCAGTTGTATGTATGTCCGTGTTAATGATCGAGTCTTCCGTCTTAACCTGAGGAAAAGTCGCACCGTGTAACTCACTTATTTATTGCTTGACTTCTTATCTCTATTCTTGACCATATCTAAATTCTTCTTAAATGTGTGTGAATGCTTTTTTGCTATTATCAACCTTGCTGAGTAAATTAACGTCAGAAACTTTGCCTCTAATCCTGATACTCTTTAACAACGTGAAAAAAAAACTTGCTTGTTAAGAAGACGAACAAACATTAAAAAAACACACCTTGCCGGGCCTCTCAACCTTAGTTTCTCCTGAGTTTCTTTCCATCGGTTTTCTTGTCTTAACGCACACAAAGCCGCTTCAGTAGGTAGGGTTAGTCTGTCCCCTTCCCTTCCCCCCCTTTCCTTCTCCCTTCTTTTCCTCCCCTTCTCTTCCTCCCCTTCCCTCCCTCCCTTCCCTCCATCAGGCGCTGCGTTCCCCTTCTGACATCTTAATGGTGTTCAAACTAATAATTACGACCTTAACGACCGGATCCCTTGAGATGTTAATTATACAGACACCATATTTTTTTGTTCCTACTCCTTGCCTCGACCTACAATGAGTTAGGCGGAAGACTTGAAAATTAAACGTATTATCTTTTTTTTTTTTTTCTTCTTCATAAACATGTACTAATAAGAGTGAATTGAGATGATGTTATTTAATTTTATCTGAATATACATAGTTCTTCATAAGACTCCAGTGTTTTTTCCATACCAAAGTAAATTATTGAAGAAAAAAATATATATACAGTTTCTATCTAATTCTTATCAAGTTGAACTGAAATACCAAAACATATGAGTTGAGTTAATTTTTGCTCTACAAAGGCTATTGAAAAATCAACTTCAGATGCACTAAAATCATAATATACAAGTCACCGCTGAAGGCACTGAAGAAGGCGGGGCAGGACGGGCCGGGGAGGGGCGGGCTGAGCCGGGGTGGTCAGGCCAGCGGGAAAATCGACTGGTAGTATCATCCCATCCCTTCAACATCACACCAAAAACATCCTCAATTCATCTATTTAGCATCATCAACAACCAACCTTCTTAGCATCCTATTATCTCTCGTTCTAAGTATATCTTCATTAGAATTTCGATCTGTATTCCAAGGCTGCTGAAGAAGTGGCAATGAGCATGTGTAGGGGGGAGGGCAAGGCTATATAAGGGTGGTTGGAGGGCTGCTCGACCACACTCCACCTTGGGCCGCCGTGAGGATAGGAGGTAAAGGGTGTCGCTCTGTCATGTCCGTCACTCGCTTAGACATGTGTTAACGTTCACTTCTAAGAGTTATTTAAGTGGAAATTTTTATGGATCTGTTCCGATAACAAAAAAAAACGGAAATACTGGTTTAAAAAGACCACAAAAACTGTAAAAAAATATATATATAAAAAAAATCGAGTGATTGTGTAAGTGGAAGGAACTTAATTAAACACCTGTGGCTTCTATAATCATACTTAACTTATCTGATGGGCTGTTTTACCTGTGCTATCTGTTATCTGTGTTACCTGTGACATGATGTGCTGTGTTACGTCCTTATGTTATGTGCTGTGCTGTGGGAGGAGGAGGAGGAGGAGGAGGAGGAAGAGGAGGAGGAAGAGGAGGAGGAAGAGAAGGAGGAGGAGGAGGAAGAGAAGGAGTAGGAGGAGGGGCTTGTAGTAAGGGACCTGTGAAAAGTGACACTAATTGATTCAGTGCTGGTAATTGGTGTCGCTAAGCCAGTGTTGTGTTGCTGTGCTTACTTGTGGCTTTCTCGTGTGTGTTTTCTGGTGTGTGTGTGGGTGTGTGTGTGTGTTTTTTTTCTTCTTTTCTATATGTTGGTGTTTGGTTGTATGGTGAGGTTGTTTAGTGTATGGGAGCTTACTCTTTTCATCTTTTTCTCTCTTTATTTTCAATTACCTGCATATTAGTTATTTTTTTCCCTCTCTCATTTATTTACTCTTTAATTATTTTATTTTGACAACACAATACCACAACACAACTATATATCCAACAGGTCCCAACAGACTCTAGTTTCCTAATGTGGATGTTGCATGGATAGAAATTATACTTACCAACACTACTATTACTACTACTACTACTACTACTACTACTACTACTACTACTACTACTACTACTACTACTACTACTACTACTACTACTCGTCATCTTTTCTCCCCCTCTCCGTCCAGCCTCCCTCGCTAAGTCTGAGGTGAGTTTAGTGCTAAAGTTTCGTGATTGGTGCATGGTTTGACGGGTTTAGTTTAGTTCCTTCTAAGACTCGCTCCGCCTAAGGTTGTTGGTCTATGCATCGTTCCGTTTTATTTCCTCCTGGAGTTTACTCTCTCATTTTCATTGAACTTATTTTTTTCAAGTCGAAATAATGTCTCAATTTTAGTTTATTTTCCTCAATAAGAAACAAAACATCATTAAAAACATACAATCTTTTGTAACGGGATTTTTTGCTGTAATTTCCCTTGAGAATTGTTACTACGGAATTCCTATATAGTTTTATTAATGTTTTATAATGGCTTTATGTATTTCATCTCTATCTATCTATCCATCTATCTTTCTATCTATCTAGCTATCTCTCCCTCAACTGGTGCTATAACCCAAGGCTGTTTAAAGCTAGGGCAGCACTTTCAATAGACTTTACGTTAGGGTTAGATTCCCTACAAAAGGATCTGAGAGAAAAGAAAATAATACCTAATGGATACAATAGGTTCTGGGATTAATAAGAAAGTATAAGGTAATGGGACTGCCTACAGTTGTTTTGTAATAATATTCGTAGGTTTATTTATTTATATTTTTTCGTCTCTTTCTTCTCTTGCTTGGGAAGGAATGTTAAGTTAAGAGGAGTTTAAGTTATAGTTATAGTTATAGTTATAGTTATAGTTATAGTTATAGTAGCTATAGTTATGTTATCTATGGTTGGATTAATGATATTGTGAATCTATTATGTGTGTCCTTCTCTCTCTCTCTCTCTCTCTCTCTCTCTCTCTCTCTCTCGTCTCTCTCTCTCGTCTCTCTCTCGTCACTTCTCGGCTCTCTCTCTCTCATCTCTCACTCTCTCTCCATTCATGTCCATATAAGCTTAAGAATCCATTAATTAGTTCCATTAACGCTCGACAGATGGCAGATAAAAGAAATGTAGGAGTGACAAGAGAGAGAGAGAGAGAGAGAGCGAGAGCGAGAGCGAGAGTGAGAGCGAGAGCGAGAGAAAGAGAGAAAGAGAGAAAGAGACACAGAGAAAAAATATGTCTCCCCTTGGATCTACTTCCCCTCAAATTCCACTTCAAAAGAGGTTTAATCCTTCTTGACATCTTCCATCCTACAACACCATTTGTAGAATATCCTTTGTAGGAATCTTTGAAGGATTCTTTGGTGTCTGTAATTGTGTTTTTCCACTTTTGATTGAGTTGTTTTGTTCTTGTACTATTTATATACATCAGACGCTGCACATATGTCTCTCAGATGGTACAAAAATAATTCCAATATCTTTAATAGCATTTGAGAACGTCAAGAGAGGAGAAAGGAAGGAGAGAAGAGAGAGAGAGAGAGAGAGAGAAGGAAGAGAAAAGAGGGAGGAAAGAGATAACGCACAAGAATGAGAGGAATGAAGGAAGGAAAGCAGGGAAAGGAAGAGTGAAGGGAAGAGTGAAGAGCATGATGTATGAGTGTATCTTCTTTCTATCTCTTTTTTTTTTAGGCAATCGTATCTCCCTTCCCCCTTGAGTGGCACTTGAGAATTTCCTTCTCAATGCACCGGTTTCCCTTTCTCTCTCTCTCTCTCTTCTCTCTCTCTCTCTCTCTCTCTCTCTCTCTCTCTCTCTCTCTCTCTTCCACTCTCTCTCTCTCTCTCTCTCCTCTCTCTCTCTCTCTCTCTCTCTCTCTCTCCTTCCTCCTCCAATAGAAGTGTAATGGTGTGGAGGTAATTTTCCGGCACAGAAGTTAGGTTATTGTTCTTTGATCGCTGCATACAACACCTTTGACGTATTATGGTCATCTATACCTGTCGTAGTCTGTCTCTTTTACCTTAAGTGTGACGATGATTAATGAGCACTCTTCTGTTTACTTTCTCCTTCTCTAATCACTTTGCTTTCCCTCCGGCGAGAATGTAAAGAGAGAGAGAGAGAAGGAAAAAGTACAAAAAAATACACAGGGAGTACTAGATCAAAATAATTTAATACGTATTTTTATAATATCACTATTGTTTTTTCTCCACAATGACCTTTTAACCCTGTATAACCCCATCCAGGTGTGCTTGCTCTCTTTAACCTTCCAAATACTCCTCAAACTGACCCATGAGACACAAAATTAACACCATAACTTTCAATCTCGGTTCGCTTTCACTGCAGAGACGCCAATATTTAACCTCCATTGAGAGCTCCGCCTTCTTGGTAACATCACGGCAGCCTCGCACCTCCTGCCAAGCGTACGACAATTTTGCGCAAGATAGCGAGTGTGTGTCTACAGTTTGATA
>JAXIVD010002529.1:0-7500 GCA_036785275.1 Cancer borealis
GGACGAAAAATGGGATGATATAGTGTTATGTTACTATTTTGGGGTCTAATTGTGTATGTGTAGTGTATTGCAAAGGGTTTAAACAAGGTACTGGGGCTGAGGGGACTACTAGGGTCACCGTGAGAAAGACTGAGGTTAGGTTGTGTGTATATTCAGTGTTGGGGTGTGCATTGTACGTACGTGTGTTGGGGGCTGGAGCGGTGTGCGAGGGCCTTAAATGGAGGCTTGAGGGTGAGATATCATGAGTGTGTGTGCAGTGTAAGAGGCTAGGGAGGGGTCTAGGGGTGTAGGGATGTGTGTGGGTGTAGGGTGTGTGTGGGGTGTAGGGGTGTGTGTGTGGGGTGCTCAACAAAAGCCAGACACTCATAAGTTACTCACAAAAGCTTGGTACACATAATCATAACAGAATACTCTCTCCTTTCTCCTTGGTCTGACACCCTCATTTTCCTTCTGTATATTAGCCTCCTCACATCCCCTCCTCCTCCTCCTCCTCCTCCTCCTCCTCCTCCTCCTCCTCCTCTCTCTCCAGGACGCAATACAACCTACACTCAGGTACTCGACTGTAATTAATAGCGGCAGGTGTATCCTCTGAGAGCCATTGTCCGCCGAACATGGGGTGAGATGAGTTAATTCCCGTAACACGAAGAGAAGAAGAGGAGGAGGAGGAAGAGGAGGAGGAGGAGGAGGAGGAGGAGGAGGAGGAGGAGGAGGAAGAAGAGGAGGCAGTGCATTACGTCCCCTCCTGCTGGTGTGTCACGTGTTGGTGGATGATATGGTGGTGGTGGTGATGGTGGGGGTGGTGGTGGTGTTGGTGGTGATGTTGTGTGTAGGATTTCACTGCAGAACTATACCATATAACACCACAGCATTAATACCACAGCCACACAACACCACGTCAACACCACTCTTACACCACCATCACGCACCACCAAAAAACATCAACATCAACGTCAAAACAACAACAACATCAATTTTTTTCCCCCACGATTCATTACTCAGTGTTTTAAAAGTAAACACTCCGCCTCATCCCTTGTCTCACCTTCAACCTGTAATCAAGCTTCACCTTCACCTGTATACCTGTCCAGCAAGACCCTCACGCTGACGATCCTGTATTGGGAAGACGTACAGGTAGAGAATATACCTTGTGTGTGTGTGTGTGTGTGTGTGTGTGTGTGTGTGTGTATGTGTGTGTGGGAGGGTTGTGTGTGTGTACGTGTGTGTGTGAGTATAATAGTACCCGTCATGATATTGGATAAGTGTGTAGCGGCCTCACACCGGGGATGTGTAGCGACGGAGGAAGGGCGGCAGGGCGGGCTTGTAGTATTTGCATATGTGAGGGCGGGGGCGGGCGGGGCACCAGCTGCGTGGATCATGAGGCCGCGGCGGGAGGTTGGCCTCTGATGACTTCCTCAGCTTCGCCGCGCCTCCGCTCTTCGTGGGAAAGCCTGACCACCGCCGCCTGTAGCCTCTGGAAACTGACCGCCGCCCGTGACCGCTTCTGCCGGCGGGGAGGACTAGACAGGATGGTAGTTATACATACGTGCTCTCAACATGTATACAGGACACCCTAAGGTAGACCCGGTTCCAAGAGATGTGTGTATACCTGCCTGTTCTCCCGCAGCTATATACGGACTGGGAATGTGGCTGCCGATAACAGTTCACCCGATGATGGATGAGGTGAGGCAGGGCAGCGTGGGACAGCAAACCAGCTCAGTGCCTCAACGACGACGGAAACAATACGACGATGAGGATAGTGAGACGAGGAACACGGCAGGATGAAAATGATAATGATAGATGTGAAAAGAACAAAAACTGATGCTGTAAGTTGTCTATTAGATACAAACACATGGCAGTCAGGACATCGAGTATGAGAGTTTGGATGAACACATAGGAAACCACAACCAACAGGAGACTTTACAATACAATACACAGCTATTACTCGTGGTCTGTCCTGCATCTGTCCTTTATTCCTCTTTGTTTCTCATTATACGAAGAAAAAATATTTGCTGTGTCTCCTCACGTTTGGCTTGAAGGTGGCAGCAGCAGTGTGTGTCAGGACCAGCTTCCTTCCCCTCTTCACTTCCTTTGTTACATGGAAGCGTCAAGAGCTGTAAAATAAATGGAAAATAATAAAAACTAGTCGAATGTCATCCCGGTAACAGGAAAGACAGACGTTAATACCAACAAAGAGCACTTGAGTTCTTAAGTTGACCTGAGTCTCCGCGAAGGGTGAACGAGGGCGCCACTCCGGTGTAATGTTGAGGTGAACGGTGTCGCAAGAATTTTTTTTATGAACCCTCCTTGTGTTTATGGCATTCTATTTTGAGACAGATTTCTTCCTCCTGTTTCCTTTATGGGGTAATAGGTTATGGTATGTTTGCTTACAGCTTCGTCAGTGTTTATCAGCTGTATTCTTTAAAGCTGTGTTATTTTATGTCAAAGGTGACTGCTTTTGTGTTTTTTCTCACACTTCACCGACTCACAAAACTGACTCCCTGCCTTGCCTTTCCAGCTTGTCCGTGCGTGTGTCCGTCCGTCCGTCCGTCTGTCATGCCATCCGTTCACGTGCCACCGCCTGTCTGCCTGTGATGGTGGTGGTGGTGGTGGTGGTTTGGTGACATGTCCAATGGTGAGTCCACTCGTTCTTTACCTTTCTTGTCTTTGAGCGAACGACTGTGGTAATTTTCTGAATGCACACACACACACACACACACACACACACACACACACACACACACACTGTCTGAAGAGGTAGTAACCCTCGCCCTCTCCCTCTCACCTTCCTGTAGATGACCAGCCTAGCATCTGTCTGCAGGGAGAGGAGGAGGAGGAGGAGGAGGAAGAGGAGGAGGAGGGGGAGGAGGAGGAGGAAGAGGAGGCCCGTCAGTCTTGCCGCGGAGGTTGAAGAGCACAGTTAAGACCTCAGAGTATAATTGCTTTTTGTAAAATTATTGGAGGTTGTTTTAGTCGGCCTGGACAGGGGAGGGCGGCGGGTGGGCGGCGGGAGGGTGGCCGGGGGGTGGCGGGGGGGGGATGGCAGCAGCAGCATCAGCGGGCGGCAAGGTAATGGAAGCTGGTGAGGGCACTGGGAAGGCCATCATCGCTGCCTCCACCTGCTGTCCTGCTGACGAGGGGAGGCGAAGGCAGGTGTTGGGTTGGCGTAACAGCGTGTCTTTGGTGAGGGTTATTGGGAGAAATTACAGTTGTAAAGACAAGCGTTTACTGGGGACGAGCCTCCTCCTCACTACGTATTGCTTGTGGAAGACGAGGAGGAGGAGCAGGAAGAGCAGGAGGAGGGTTGGACTAGCAGCAGGTATTAAAAGTGATGGACAGCGCCCCTTCCTCCCCCTCCTTCCTCCTCCCCCTTTACCTCCCCGCACCTCTGTCAGGACGGGTCAAGTCTCGCCTCCTGTGGAAATACATCAGCAGAGTGACGTGAACTGCGGAGGCAAAGCGTTGTTTTTACATTATTTTACGTGCGTGGTTTTGTTTATTTTGATAGGAAGATTGGTGCAAGGATGGTGTTTCTACCTCATTGATGGTGAGGGTGAAGGTAGTGGTGGTGATGAGATGGAGTAAGAGGAGGAGGAGGAGGAGGAGGTGGAGGAGGAAGAGGAAGACGAAGAAGAAATAAAAAAATGAAGGGAAGAGAAGATCAACCCTAAGGAAGAGGGAGCCACTGGAAGGTGCAAAGACGAATAACAATGAGAAATGGAAGGAAAAATATGAAGACAAAGAAAAGACAAAGAAAAAAGAAGAAGGAGGAGGAGGAGGAGGAGAAGTAAAAGAAACCGAGGACCAAAATGACTAAGAAAAAGGGAAAAGAAAAATGGTATTGAATAATGAAAAGAAAAATAGAAAGAAAAAGAAAAAGAAAGCCATGACAAAAACATCACAGCAACATAACAAAAATAGGAGAAAATTTATCACCACAACCAACTATCCATTTTCCAAACATATTTCTGACCTGCCCTTGTACTGACTAAGGACAAGGGGGCGGGGCGGGGAGGTGGGGATGCAGGTCATGTCACGAAGAAGGAAAACAGCAGGTCAGGTCACGAGAGGTTAAACTGGGTCACTCTTGAGGAGGAAGGAAGCAAGCATGTATACTAACGCTGCGTGATATGACACAGAGAAGCGAACAAAGCCTTGGTGGGGAGGTGAGGGGGCTGAAGGAAGGGCTGAGGGGTTGGGAGGAGGTGGAGGGGGAGGAGGGGAAGGGGGTGGAGGGGAGTCTGATCGGGTGTGTGTGGCGGGGAAATGTAATAAGTGTGTTGGGGGGCGATCGTGAGGGAAGAAGCATGAGTGGGATGATGTAATGCAAGGGTGATGGTGGTGGTGGTGGTGGTGGTGGTGGTGGTGGTGGTGGTGGTGGTGGTGGTGGTGGTGGTGGTGGTGGTGGTGGGGTGCATGACGGAATAATAAGAAAATGTTTAGAATAGCAAAATAAAGCATAGAGAGAGATGATGATAATGAGAAAGACGAGGACAATGTAATAATGATAATAATAATAATAATAATAATAATAATAATGGAAGTAAATAATAGCGAAAGAGAGAATATGGAAGTAACTTAATAACAAAGGAGTGAAGGAGGAGGCACAGAGAGAAAGGAGGGAGAGAAGGAGGAAGAGGAAGAGGAGGAAGGAACACTCAAACATAGAGGACTGTTTAGGGCAGAAGTAATATTACCACCACGCAGGTAAATTTCACAAACAGACAGGTATTACAATTACCGACAGACAAACACACACCACCGCCCTGCCTCTTCGTCTTGCAGCTAAAAAAAAATCCCTCTTACATTTACTTTTTAGTTGTGAACGGAAGTGAATGGGAGGGAGCAAATGCATCTCAGTGGAGGACGAAAAAGGGGAATGGAAAGGGTGGTGGTGGTGGTGGTGGTGGTAGTGAAGTGTTAGTTACAGTGAATTTATCTAAAAGAGGAACCTCCATATTTGTTTGTGTATATAAAGTTTGTAATATAAAAAAGTATAAAAAGTATAGAATAAATAGATGGAATTGACAGGTGTGTGAAAAGAGATGTGTTATAGGAGTAGGAACAGGTGTGGAGAGGAGGAGTAGCAGGTATATAAAACACACTTGGGGAACTAGAACAGGTGTGTGGGACAGGTGTGTATAGGGGATGAAGGGATTGGCAAAGGGGAGGGGGGGAGTGACAGTGCAACAGGTGAGGGCCATGCTAGCCTTACCTGTACATCATTAATCACAGGTGTGCGTCACGTCGAGAGGAACGTGAGCCTTCCAAATTGATCGGGGCTGCATCTTAATTTGCGACAGGATTATCACGGCGTCCAGATCACCCCCCGGCTTATCTCGGGACCTGAGGGTGGAGGGAGGGGCGTGGAGGAGGAAGGGAGGGGCTGGATATCGAAGGGCGGAGGAGAGAGGATGAAAATGACACCGAAGAAATGTTTTGAGATACCAAGAACTCTGCTTTCTCTTCTATTTTTATTTCTATTTAATATCTAGCTTCCATTTTCTCCTTTCCTCCATAAATGCTAAGTTGGTCTATCCTGTGCTTGTGTTAGGGATGTGATGATGTAGTTAGAGTGTGATGAGGACGTGAGGATGTGATGACGCAGGTAACGAGCGATGGTAGGAAGCGAGACAGTCCCTTGGTACACCTCTGAGGTTATGTTGTGTTGTGTTGGGTGTTCGAACGCTGTGCTTGTAGATAGGAAAATGAGACTGAGTTATGTCAAAAGTTTAGGTGAGAAGTAAAAAAGAATAGTCTGTAAATTATTCATATTACAAGTTCGGGGAAGTCTGATTAATTGATGTTTTAGAGTTATTTTGGTATATCATTCTCTCCCATTCCTCCTTCTTGTGCTCCTCTTTGTCTCCTCCTTTACTGTTATTTCCTGCCTGTTATGATTCCTTTACTTTCATCGCATCAGACGTAAGAATTCTATCGAGTATGTTTTGATTTCTTCTTTTTTTCTTCCATAAACTGGCAGACTAAAAGCTAACGAGTGCGCCGAGTAATTACAGATGTGAGGCTCGCCGCTGCCCAAGGCCTGCACGCGCTGCCCCAATTACTGCAAAATACGTGAGTGAAATTTGTCAAGAATATAAATTTATGCAGGACGAAAATAGCGCGGAGAAAAATATATCCGGATGAAATAACAATTCGAGTTTTTTTTTTCTTGGTAACTTTAAAAACTGGACGCGAATCAAGGCAACCACACCCTTTTTTTATCAACAGTTTCTCGTCCCCTTGCATCCCCTCCCCTCGTCCCTTCGTATCCTCCTCCCTTCGTCCCCTCACATCCTCCTCCCCTTGTTCCCTCGTATCCCCTTCCCTCGTTCCCTCTTTGTGGTGTTGTAAGGCCGACCAACGATGTTTCTTCTTTCCTCCTGAAGAAGTGCCTCGCCTCGCCTCGCTCTCGTGCAACTCTTTCCGCAACACTGACGCAACACACTGGCCTCCGCGTCCCCTCGACACTCGACACAAATGAACGAGGAGGAAAGATTCATTATATTGATAAAATCACCACCACATGCATAATTTATTGCATGACGCAGCGAACTTGGTGTCAGAGGCAACGCAACACTCGATCAATGAAAGTACTTCAAGCTGACCTTGTTTTGTTTTGTTTTTTTATCCTGTACAGACAAATGGATGTACAGTTTCAGAGTAGTAATGAGATAAAGAAAGAAAAAAAAGGAAAACCCATGCTATTTGCTGTTCCACGAAAGAAAGAAAGAAAGATAAAAAGAGTTTGGAAAAGTTTCGAAGTCAATTTAGTTTAAGTCTGAAAATAACTTGACACTCGCCTCCCTTTAGTTTGTTAAGTGATGAAGGGGAAAGAAAAGAGGGGAGGAGACTTAGGTAGTTTCATGCGATGCTATTATACTTCAAAACCAGACACAGCTTGAACATTGCATTAACTAACACTCACAAAACAGATATTACGAACATGTTAACCATTTCCAAACTTCTTTCAAAAATCTCACAAACCTACTTTTCACCCCAACGAGTCTGTAGAAAGGAAGGATGTTTTTGTCTCTTTTAATGTACTTTATGCGTTTGGTGAGCTTCATAATCACTCGAGAAACACGTGAAGCTCCTGAGGGTGAAGCAATGAAGCCAACAAGAGACTGTGTTGCCGCTACTCACAAGGGAAATCATTGTTATATACTTTCCTCTTCTCAAAAATTTATGTTGAGCCTATCGCTTCTATTTATCTTACCCCCTTTCACCTTTCCTCCCCCTCTCTACCCCTTCCTGCCCCTTCCTACCCCTTCCTCCTTCCCTCTTTTCCCCCTCACACCTGCCCTCTCCCTCTCTCTAACAGGCAGGGCAAAGAGCCTATTAATATGCAGAATAATATGAGGTCGGCAATGTTTGTGGCCGCTGAGGCGAGGCCCACACATTAGTTTTACCGTGAGAAGCAGACTCTTTTTCTCTCTCTCTCTCTCTCTCTCTCTCTCTCTCTCTCTCTCTCTCTCTCTCTCTCTCTCTCTCTCTCTCTCTCTC
>JAXIVD010002529.1:10000-17500 GCA_036785275.1 Cancer borealis
TACTCAAGGCGTCCCGTAACTCCCCAGCCTCGCGTGGCCTCGTGTTCCCACCAAGACGAGGCCGCTGCCCCTCCCAAGACTACTTCCAGAATCAAATAAGATCGTACACCTCACTGTAAATATTGACGATGACATAGAGGGAAGGACGGACACAGGCACAGAGACAACGGCAGCGAGGAAGGGAAAATAAGCCAAGACCAAAATGGGAAAAAGAATAAAGAACAGTGAGATATAATATATTTAATTAAAAGAACCATCAGGCAAAGGTGAAACTTATGAAAGTAGAATACTGAACCATTGGGAAAAAAGGATCAAATCGTGATGCGAAGAAAAACAAAAGTGCAAACTAACTAAGAATTAAATGAAAATAAATTTGAATCTGAGAACGCAGATGAAAACAGTGGAAGTGAAACCCTTTAATCGAAATAAGTAATGTAATAAAAGGGAGAAAACAAAGGACTATAAGAACATAAAGATTTGAATACAATGTTGGACGGTATCTTTGAGGTATTAATACAGTGGTGGTTCGAGACCCATCATGAACCACTCCTTCTGCTGAGTCGTTGAGGTTCGTTATGCCTTCCATACTGCTTTGTCGTGTCGTGGACTGATTAAAGTAACATAACGTAGCCCACCGAGGGATGAGGGAGTCCAAACCCGCCGCCATTAACACGCTGAGGTAATGCACTTATGAAAACAAGCACGAATTGCGCATAAGAGAAAGAAAGAAAAAATATATATATTAATTAAAGATATATAGAGATAGATAAATTAAATGTAAAAGTGAATATGAAGATTAAGAAAACATGATATAAAGAAAAAAACTTATATCTAAAGACCACATATAAAAAAAACACATATGAAGAAAAATAAATAAATAAACTACACAAAATTGAAAGAATAAATAGAAAGTAAATCTAAGCAAAACAATTATGAAAAAAATAAAGAAGCAAGTTTTCAAAATGACGGATAAAGGGCAATCAACAGGTGTATTAAAACAGGTAAAAATAACCACAGAAGGAAGCAAAAAATCTACCTTTCCAGAACCATATTGGCTTCAGAAAGGGGTCGAGGGGGGACGGTAGGTAGGGGAACGGTAGGTAGGGGGCGGTAATAGGTGGGCGGTACTAGGTGGGCGGTACTAGGTGGGCGTGGATGAAAATGAGGTGATATTGGAAAGGAAAAGATGTTGAGAGAGTAAGAAAGAGTAAAAGGGGAGAAGGGAGACAATGGCCACGGAGGGAGGAGTGAATGGAAGCAGAGAGAGGCTGGGGAGAGAGAGGGAGAGGGAGAGGTAAGGGTGTGGGAAGGGGGGGGGGAGAATGAACACACAGGGGAGAGACGAGGCTGAGAAGAGAGAGACTTTATTGGTAGGTAGGGCAAGGCAAGGAGGGGAAAGGTTAAGGTAAGGGAGCAGGAACTGGGGTGAGGAAAGGTAGGAGGGAGAAAAGGTGGTAGGGGGCAGGAAGATGGAGAACATGAGGGAGAGTTACGAGGAAGAGGAGGAAAAGGAGGAAGAGGAGGAAAAAGAGGAAGAAGAGGAGGAGGAGGAGAACGTCATGGAAAGTAGGAACTATTAGGAAGACAAGAAGAGCATGAGTAGTAGAAGGGAAGGAGGAGGACGAAGAAGAAGGAGAATAAGAAGAGACTAGAGACGAGAAAGGCGATCAGGAGGAGGAGGAGGAGGAGGAGGAGGAGGACCAGGAAGAGGAGGAGGAGGAGGAGGAAGAGAGTGCCGCGTGGGGTGGGTGTGTGTGGTGGAGGAACACGGTCTGAAGAATCGTGTATTGAGTGTCGTGATCACCGCAGCCGTTTGACATTTGGAACGCGGCCGCCCTCCCTGTGGCCGTACGCGCGCGAGCCCCTTTTTATGTCTTTCCCACGCACGGGAGAAATTAAAAGCCTTGGCGCGGGAGGGAGAGGAGGAGAAAAAGTAGCCGGGGAGGTGGGCAGCGGAGGACATTCTAGATACTGACCTATCACGACATGCTGCCAGCCCCGCCTCCTTGCGCTCGCTCACTCCTCCTCCTCCTCCTCTTCCTCCTCCTCCTTCTCCTCCTCCTCCTCCTCCTCCTCCTCCTCCTCCTCCTCCTCCTCCTCCTGTTCCTGCCATCACTGTTGGTTACCTCCTGTTGACCTGCTCGCTCTCTCTCTCTCTCTCTCTCTCTCTCTCTCTCTCTCTATATATATATATATATATATATATATATATATATATATATATATATATATGTATATATATATATATATATATATATATATATATATATATATATATATATATATATATATATATATATACATTCTTCAATCGTCCCTGTTCGTCACTTTCTTTCTTTGTTTTTATCACTCTTTCTTCCCCCTACTTTCTTTATTCTCTTCTTTTAACAGTTTCTTCTTCCCTCCACTCCTCCTCTTCCTCTTCCTCTCATTATTATTCAAAGGGTCTTGAGTCAGCCATCTTTAGCCACACAGAATCCTTAGTATCATCTTGTCTTCACCTATTTTCTTCTCCTTGTCATCCCCCACGGCGTTCCCTCCACCACCTGTCTTCTCACAGCTTCTTCCTCCTCCACTCCTCTCCTCACCTCTTCCTCCTCCACCCTCCTCCCGCTCATCCCTCTCTCCTTTTCCTTTTTTTAATTCCTCAAGTTTTCATATTCTCGTCAAGCTTCCTCGTCTTGTTCCCTCTCTCTTTCTTTCTCTTTCTCTGTCTTCACATTCATCTTCTTCACTCCACTCACTCCTCATAAATACTCGTCCCTCGTCCCCATGTTTTTGCCTCACATTCGTCTTCCTCCTCCCACTCATCTTTCACACTCTTTCCCACCCATTCATCTTCATCACCCCACTCATCGCTTTGCATTTCATTTGTTCACCTTCCATCCTCGTCCCACTCACACCTACACGCCTCCCTCTCATTTTGTTATCCCATCATATCTCCCTCTCATCACCCAACACCCTCCCTCTCTTTCCTACCAGTGAATTCCTCTCCTAACCATCCTTGCTCTTCCTCTCCTTCCCTCCCTCCTCTCTCCTCTTACTCTCACGACTGGCTTGCTCCTCTTATAAGGTTCTTCTTCCACCGGTCGCTAATTAAGGAAGGTGGAGGTTGGCCACGCCTCGCTCACTCCACTTTCCCAGCCTCCTTCCCCTCCTCCACCTCGCGTCGTGATTGGCTGAAGCAAGAGACTGGTTTTCCCCTATTGGTCAGAAGTGGTCAGTAATTTCCTTGGTCAGATTAATGTTTTTGAGGAAGGCTGTTCTGCATTGGTCAGTTCGTGAGACAATATTATCTGGGTTGTACGCCTTTCTCACCCACGCCCCTGCACGCCACGTTCTTGTGTGTGTGTGTGTGTGTGTGTGTGTGTGTGTGTGTGTGTGTGTGTGTGTGTGTGTGTGTGTGTTTTGATTTGGGTCTGAGTGGTTGCCTAACTAACTGGTTGCGGGTTGTGACTCTCTCTCTCTCTCTCTCTCTCTCTCTCTCTCTCTCTCTCTCTCTCTCTCTCTCTCTCTCTCTCTCTCTCTCTCTCATATACCAATTAGCCGTCGTAGTCAATCAGAGGCTTTTAAATGGTAAATAAAATCGAGTAGTGGAAAAGAGGAGGAGCAAGAGAGAGAGAGAGAGAGAGAGAGAGAGAGAGAGAGAGAGAGAGAGAGAGAGAGAGAGAGAGAGAGAGAGGGAGAGAGGGGAGGTGCCGACTCCATATATCGTAAGGGTTGTCCAGGATGGCCGCCACCTCGCTATTATCCCCAATACATCAACAAGAGAAGCTGCTAACCTAACCTCCTCTCCACCTCCCTTGGACAGCCCCGCGCGCCCACCAAGACCTGCTCGCCGCTACTCTCTGGCCAGCGCGGCGACCTCAAGCGGGGAGTGGGATAACACACTTCTGCCCCGTTGGAAAGCTAGAGCCGCACTATCATTATTACTTATAGGACGGAGGGAGGGACGCCTGGTGGCCGGCAGCCTAAACAAAGCCGCTCTAAGTACCCGCCGCACTCTTAACCCGCGGAGAAATTTATTTGGCTGTATCGAGTGTAGCGATCACCAACTGGCTTCCAACCTGCTGCCTTGTGCACTGCTTTCTTTAAAGAGTTCATGCCTTTGAAAACCTGGTAAAGAGCACACACTTGCCTGGGAAATATGCTGCGGAATTTTCTGATATTATTCTTTTTTTTTTTTTTTTTTTTTTTGTGTGTGTGTGATTTCTGGAACGGTATTCTATCCAGCCTCTAATACCTACCTGTTCAACGACACATCATTAACCTGGAAGACCTGGCCGGGACGCTATCTAAAAAGTCTAGTGAGAGGCTCTTACCGGCCCAACAAGACCTAGTGTGCGGTAATCTAGTGAACATTGCCTCGCTGTCCCGGTAAACGATGCAAAACTGCTTCACGAGTCCTCTTGAGTTGGATGCTGGTGAAAAAATTTACCGAAAGGGTCCTTCTCGTCTTAAAAATCACTGGTAAATAGCGCCTGTCACTCCTCGTCTTCTTTAATTATTTTTAGAGCTCATTGAAAGTCTGTCTGGTGTGTGCCTTCTGCCTGCTTGAAAGGAGCCGTCTTCCCAGCCAGCACAGACGCTATCTCGGTGTGTTAACGCCCCGGACACCTCTGTTACTCTGGCGATATCTCTTGTGCTGTCTCGTTACTCTGCTCCGCCATGTCTCTCTCTCTCTCTCTCTTTTTTTTTTTTTCTCTCTCTCTCTCTCTCTCTCTCTCTCTCTCTCTCTCTCTCTCTCTCTCTCTCTCTCTCTCTCTCTCTCTCTCTCTCTCTCTCTCTCTCTCTCTCTCTCTCTCTCTCTCTCTCTCTCTCTCTCTCTCTCTCTCTCTCTCTCTTTTTCCTTCATGCTCTCTTTTTTCTCAAGAATGTACTACTTTTCCACTCCTTGGTGTTCTAATCTTGCACTACTTCCATTTGTGTAGATCCTTTCCTGTTTCCACCTTCCTTCAGCTTACCTACAACGCTCATCCTCACCCTCTCTCTGGATCCCTCATGTTTAGAATGTAGAGGAATCATATAAGGAGTTCCCGCCTCTATACGTTATCAATCACACTGTGGATTCCATCTTCTTCACCTCAAGATATTTATTTACTCCTAAAAATACGCGTTTAACCTCTATTGTTATTATCGTTATTATTATCATTATTACTATTATTATTATTACTATCATTATATTGAGGAGGGTGAATTGAAGGTCCTCCCCGCTAGCCGCTCCCCGCTAGGCCGCCCAAGACCCTCGCATCTCCCACTCCAGGCGTCTTGGCTTCCTTGTTACCCATCCTGGCCCACGGCGGCTGCACCTGTCCTCCTGGAAACCCAACGAGAGAGAGAGAGAGAGAGAGAGAGAGAGAGAGAGAGAGAGAGAGAGAGAGAGAGAGAGAGAGACGTGTAATTGTACGTGTTGGCGTTTACTGGCATTACCTGCAATCATGTTTTATGTTAATGTGACCAAAACGTGGTGTTGTCTGGAACCTTCCCGCTGGAACCCACTTGTGTTTGATGTCTTCCTAAGGCGAGCAGCTGACTCCGTGCCTTTGCAGCTGACACCGTGCCTTTCCAGCTGACACCGTGCCTTTCCAGCTGACACCGTGCCTTTCCAGCTGACACCGTGCCTTTCCAGCTGACACTGTGCCTTCTCAGCTGCTCAATCATTCATCCACCGTGCTAGGATTGATAAGTAAAAGGTAGCTAATCTCTAATCCTTGTTAATCCCCTCTACACTGTCTTTGTATCCGCTATTTCCCCTTATATTCTAAGGCTCACTGAAAATTTATGTTCCGTGTATAAGTATTTGGATAAAGTACCTGAAATAAGACCAAGAGTAACCTGTAGCCTTGCACGCTTGGATAAAGCATAATTACTCCAAATTCTAGAGTGAAGAGACCGAGAAGAGCACTGTGGTAAAGCGTACAAACCCTCTGACCTTTCTCATAACCTGTAGAACTAAAATACAACCGTTTACCATCGCCTCTTCAATCTTATCGGGCAAATTCACTTCTTTTATTGACTGTCATCGTTTATAAGATGGTCGGCACGGTCTGAGGTCGCCCATGCGCTCTCTCTACTTCCTTTCCCTTGGTGTGAATGGACAGCCTCCATCCCCACACCGCTGCCCCACGCCCGCTCCTGCACGACCCGCCCCCTGCCACACCGCACCACTTAACGGCGTCACATCCTCCACGCTCGGCTTTTTCTCTAGTTATGTGCGAGATTATCTTCGACTATTTTTTAAATGTATTTTCTGGGTGCAAAGAGAGTGTTGGGTTGGCACGTGGGCGAAGCACGTTCCTGGCTGCTGCTGTGCGGTTCAAAGGGTGGGAATGAGACTGGAAATCATTGACTTTTGTACTAAATGAAGCAATGAATGAGTCGTAGATTAAGAAAGATAATCACATTGAGAGAGAGAAAATAATTATTCAAAGCAATGAAAGTGAATATTATTTTCGTGCACCTGTAAAAAAAAGAAAAAAGTTGATTAGCTAACTATTGTAATTACGTGGCAGGGGTTGCAGGTATGAAATGAGCCTCAGGGGTGGTTTCATATGTAAAGTGGACCGTGAGACACTCGGCGCCTGCTTCTGATTTTCCTCCCTCCTCCGGCCTAAGCACCTCCAAGGTCACCTGTGAAATGACGAGTTGAATAATGTAATGGTGGAGCTTGTCTTACTTTATGTGTGTGTGTGTGTGTGTGTGTGTGTGTGTGTGTGTGTGTGTGTGTGTGTGTGTGTGTGTGTGTGTGTGTGTGTGTGTGTGTGTGTGTGTGTGTGTTAGAGTGACCTTATACTTTGTGAAGAAGAAAAAACAACCAAACCCCATCTCTCCCCTCCCCCCATCAAAAAAAATATAATCATAATAAATGAAAAACGCAACAGTGAGAAGAAAACCCAAACTCAAAACAATATAATACACAAGAGAAATAGAAATAGAAAAAGAGATTGAAAATTTATACGAGGAAAAAAAAGAAAAGAAAATGGCGTGCACGGCCTAAACTGGGAAAGATCACGATGGTTAAAAAAAAAAAAAAAAAAAAAAAAAAAAAAAAAAAAAAAAAAAAAAGAGCGAGAGAGAAAGAGAGAGAAAGATAATAAAGAAGAAAAAATACAAGAGAACACAGCAGGAGGGAGATGAATGTGCGAACGCCTTGACCTTTTTCCTGGTGATCCCGCTGCTGACGATGATGTGGTGGGAGGCTGTGGAACTGTGGTGCGGCGATAGCATCAGAGGCAGGCGTGGGGGGCGTGGAGGAGGAGGAGGAGGAGGAGGAAGGCTAGCGGCGTGGCTCTCTCACTACTACACCTCCTCCTCCTCCTCCTCCTCCTCCTCCTCCTCCTCCTCCTCCTCCTCCTCCTCCTCCTCCTTCTCCTCCTCCTCCCCTGACTCAGCTAACCTATCCCCAGCTGCTATTCACAATCTTTTATTTAACTGTTAATTCAATTTTCTTTTCCTCTCCCACCTCTCAGATTCACCCTTTCACACGCACTCCTCTCACCT
>JAXIVD010002529.1:22500-32500 GCA_036785275.1 Cancer borealis
TCCCGAGGGTCAAGGCATTGTGTTGCCCTCAGGTGGAGAAGACCGCTCGACACACCTCCTCTGGGGCGTGTAGAGGTGTAGGAAGGACGGTATCTTCTATGCATAACTGTTCCCCCCAACACATCACCCTAACACATCACCCCAACATGCACGTTCGTATTGTGCTGCTTTCTCTCTCTCTCTCTCTCTCTCTCTCTCTCTCTCTCTCTCTCTCTCTCTCTCTCTCTCTCTCTCTCTCTCTCTCTCGCTCTCGCTCTCGCTCTCGCTCTCGCTCTTTCTCTCTCTCTCTCTCTCTCTCTCTCTCTCTCTCTCTCTCTCTCTCTCTCTCTCTCTCTCTCTCTCTCTCTCTCTCTCTCTCTCTCTCTCTCTCTCTCTCTCTCTCTCTCTCTCTCTCTCTCTCTCTCTCTCTCTCTCTCTCTCTCTCTCTCTCTTTTCTCTCTCTCTCTCGTCATTAGATACAGTCACCGTTTTTCCCCCAATTATTGGATGCCTCCTGTGGGGAAGCTGCCTCTTTATCTTGTACGGATCACCTGCCTCCCTCCCTTGCCACCTTCCTAATTGGTCATCTCACCTTGGATCACTTTTTATTTTTTTTGTACCAGAGAATAAGTTCCTTTACGGTTACGAGTTGACGAGTTTTTTTTCAATTTTCTTTTTTATTTATTTATTTTTTTTTTGTAAGATCGAATTTATCTTGTTTGTCATTTATCCATCACAAGTTGCGTTGGGTGGAATAATGGAATGTATATTTGTACCAGCTCGTTGTTCAGTTGTTTTCGCTTGATTAATATGGAAAGAGAGAGGAGGAGGAGGAGGAGGAGAAGGAGGAGGAGGAGGAGGAGGAGGAGGAGGAGGAGGAGGAGATGATCCTCGGCATCTGCCCACCATCGTTAATGACCAAGCCTCTCCCTCTTCCTTAATATGGTCTCCTGATTACACTTCCTTATCTAGCCTAGGGTCGCCTGCAGGTACTATCCAAGCTTCATCTTCGTCAGCACACAGCAGAGATAAGTCAGCACAAGCCTAGTAGATCTTTAACTGATAATGCCTGACGTGTGCTTAGTCCTATATCAGATGGATTTATCGTCATCAATAAAGGCTCTTCACAGGGAGGGAAATAAATGGAAATAAGTTGTCTATAAAGTATCATGCGAGGATCGGCTTGTCACTGGAAGGAATGCGATGCTTGCCTTGATATCGCTTTCACCTGCATTAATTTGAAGGACTGTTCCCTCTTTGTCCTGGAGTTCTTGTGGTTTCTTACATTCCCTCATAATCACCTTTTCTTTTTATCTCGTCCCTGTTGGTTTAGCGCTGGAAGACCTACACTCCTGAGTCGATTGTTTACTTAGTTAATGAGGTAGTTTGTTCCTCAGCCTGCCAGTTCCCGACATACCGAACTGTAGATACTGTAGTCGGAATTCACTTTGGAAAAACCCATGAGTTTTTTATCTTTACTTTATTTCTCTTGTCTACATTTTCTGAGTTACTTGGCTGGTGATTCCAGACACATGTTTGTTATGCTTATTTTGCTATTTTCTCTCTTTAATCGAGTATATTGTATGTTTTCTGCAATATTTCTATATATTTCCTCCCAAAATGACTTATCATTCCTATGTATACTTGCCTTTGTCCAAATCTCCTAGCTTTTACGGGACTAAAATGTTTAACTGGCTTTATAAATCCTTGAAAAAAATCTGAAATAACTCGCAAATAACGTTAGATATGCTTCCTGTTTTAAATTTTAATGATTAGGATTAAAAGGAAAACGTGCGAAGTGTAAAGTATTAGATTAGTAACCGAGCACATTACAGCCAGGAAGTGGCGCTCGACACTTGACAGGAGGGAAGGAAGGAACACCACCAGGAACTTTGCTTTATCCAACAAGTGGTAAATAGTAAGGAAATAAGCCCACATTTATCTCCAAGTAATGTTAGGCTGTTGTTGTTTGTTTATGTAACTTGTAGATATGTTGTTAATGTGTCGTTAAATAGCACCTAAGGATGTAATTATATAGATTCAGGACAGACATAGGTAGATATTGGCTCACAAACAGAGTCGTGAACGATTGGAATAGGCTGGATAGACACGTAGTAAGTGCTGAATCAATAGGTAGCTTTAAAAGACGGCTGGATGAGAGTATAGATAGGGATGACAGGTGGGATGGCTAATTATTGGATTATTCCAAGGGTGGGGGACAAGGAACTGCCTCATATAGGTCATTAACTGGCCTCTTGCAGTCTCCTAATTTCTTATGTTCTTATATTCGGTAGTCACGTTGGGTTTGAGGAAGGTTGTGCTGAGTGTGTGTGTTCAGGTTAGGAGTCCCGTCATCTTGGTTGATGGACGTCTGCAATGATTATTTGGGTTGATTTAATTAGATAAGTTCTCTAGTTTTTTGTTTGTTTTTTAATGCGTAGTGCACCAGTATTGGTACATAACACACACACACACACATACACAATCAAGCTAATCCCAGTGATCACCCCATACAAAACGCCTTTCCATACCAAGTAACTCCCAACAGGAAGCATTGACTTGTCCCTGCCACGAACTTTGTGGGCGCCCCCTTGGCCTCCTCCACCCCGGTTTATCCCTTTCAGAGGCAACCCGAGAAGCAGGATCACCTTCTGGGTAGTGCCACATGCCCATATAGCCAGAGTTAACATTGGCAGACTATGGTGGTAATTGGTCTTGATTCAGTCTCACGGAGTAGTCGCTGATTCGTCACAAAGTCATTCCAACGATATCCTATGATACTGCGAAGGCATTTAATACCAAAGACATTAATTTGCCTCTTCAGATCGGTGTTCAGTGTTCATGTCTCACAGCCATACAGTAAGACATGAAGACTTGAATCTTTGTCCGTCTACACAGGAAGATAGGATTTCCAGCTTTCCGCTCCTGCCGGGATTGCAAAGTCACAAACCCTCGTCTTACTCCCGTACCTATTTTACTGCTAGGTGACCAGGGGTTACAGCATTTAAGAAGACAAACCCATTTTGTCTTCACCAGCCTGGGAATCGAACCTAGAACATCTTGGTTGTGAGCTGAGTGTGCTAACCATTATACCACCAGGCTGCTAAGTAGTTTTTGAAGAATTTGTTGAAGTGTTTTCGTGTTTCGACTGATTTTGGAATTAATTTCTGGGGGGAAGTAGTTATTTATGAGTCACCCCCACACACTTGCAGCATAAATTGTCCAAAATAAAAACAGAATCAGGTATCTATTTTTCCTTCAAAATAACCTAGTCTAACATAAACTTTGGTAAAGATTCATAATAATTACGTACCCTATTTTTGGGCTGAATTATTTTTTTCTAGACGGCCACCAACCCTCCTTCGATCTTCATATTCTTGAGTTTTTATTTCAATTATATCTAACCTTTCCTAACTTAACCTATGAACACGCTGCCCATTCTTTATTTTTTGAAGATTATAACAAACTATTCCTAGCCTAACCTAACCTAATTGTACTGGTTAATTTGTGGAAAGGTTCTCGAGTAAAGTTGATGTGCTGACGATAGGAATGTCACCTTACAATCACTCACTATGAAAGGACACAAATTATTTTTTCTTCTTCAGTAACGTAACTTACTCTGCACAGTGTTACCAAGTCTACATTCTTGATAAACACGAGGATTTTTACACTCGGGGCACTTTGCTTCAGTAGGCAGAACTTCATGTGGTCTAACAAGTCTATCAAGGTTTTTCATCCTTATAAACACGCTTGATGCCCTGCCAGGAGTTGAGTGCTAATGTCTTACACGGGACTGCCATAGCAACTGAATTCACATCGGGAATGAGAGCGATATGAAATAACCGTTCACTTTATAGAGTATTTACTTACCCTCTCATTAATTGTCCATCATTAAGATTTTTTTTATATAAAGCAAATGTATTGTCTGTTTGAATTTACTTTTTTGTGTATGTGTTGTGAGTCAATAATTACCTCGCCTTTCTTATGTTTTTGGATGCATGCATTTAGTTATACATTTGTACAGTGGTAGTTGTCTTATAACATTTACTTGTATATTTAAATTTGGAAATCATACTATAGCTAAGTGTGTATTTTCATTAATAGTAATCTTATTTTTTTCAGTATCATGACCTCAGGTGATGATTGGGAAGAGGTAAGAGGCAACACATTTTTTAGGAATATTTATTCATATACTAAATAGATGTTAATTTCTGTATGAAAAATATACATGCTATAAAACTTACCTCAAAATGTAAATACAGTATAGATATATTAACTAAAGTACAAATATTACTGAAGTTTAGTAAGCTTACAAACCAATTTATTCAGCATTGAAAGTAAGGTTAACCAGTCCTTGTTCTCCCAGAATTTGGCCAACATTGATGACCTGATCAGCTCCAGCTTGAGTAACTTGGAAACAGAAGATATCATTTATCTAGAAGAGTATTTGGTTGGAGAAGATTTTGGGTCTCATTCTCCGAGCCTTTGGTCAGCATTAAGAGAGAATAGTGAAGGGGATGCATCGGCCAGCCCCGAGGCAAGGCAGGAAGGTGTCCACACAGACCAGTCGGACAAACACATCGACGACGAAGATTCAGAGGATGTTGATGACCCACACGTGCTTCCAGACACACCCAGGTTAGAAGAGTAGTGTGCTTCCACATTCTGAAACACACACTTGGCTGTCATAGCATCAAGAATGTGCATCAACATATTTGGTTTATAAAGGATCCGTCGCCTTAGTTTGTTTGTGTTTGCAGTGGCAGTGACCTTGTTGGCACCTCCCTTGCCCCCAGACAACCCAGGACCACCAGAGGAGTTTCTAGACCCAAGTTTGTATCCTACCAGACATTCCCTCAAACTAAAGGTACATTGAGCTTCTCACACATTGGTTACTTTTATATTCCTTGTTTCTCACCAACCTTCCTTTCAGTTGCATCAATCTCTGTCAAACTCTCCCATATAGTCTTTCTGGCAAGCTTATAATAAACTTACCCTGTTGTGATTATTACACTCATTCTTGTCTGGCGACAAGCGGGATTTTTTTATACTTAATTTTTTTTCCCTTAGCCGGTACCCTTTTAATGTAAAAAAAAAAAAAAAAAAAAACTGTGTAGACAATAATTGCCTTTCTCCACTCATCTGGTACTTTTTCCTCCACGTAAGGTCAATCAAGAACATCCATTCTACCTCTATATCTCCTTGATATATTGATATTTCTGAAATTGTATCATATATACCTGCAGTTTTACTATACTTAAGAATGGCTATTGCATTCTTTATCTCCTTTCTATAAATTCCTCTCTGCACAAAGACTTGC
Organism: Cancer borealis; assembly: GCA_036785275.1. Lineage (NCBI taxonomy): Eukaryota > Metazoa > Arthropoda > Malacostraca > Decapoda > Cancridae > Cancer > Cancer borealis. The sequence continues at coordinate 27,800 of JAXIVD010002529.1, forward strand.
TTTTCGCCTGTTTTCACACTCATGTTCAATACAGTTGTTCCCTCTATTGTCACCTCATTTATTAAACCTTCAAAATTATCATTTTCATAATTTAGTGTTATGGACTCAGGAACTTACAACCTCGTTGTTTTTACAGAGAATGAGACTTTATCGAGTGACTACACATAGTCTGAGCCACCAAACCCAAGTCTAGGCTGGTCCTTAGTGTGTTCCTTGTTTTCCCAGACAAACCCTTCCTGTGTGAGCTGTGTGGACGGCATCTGGCTACTCGGGAGAGCCGTAAGAGACACATCATTGCCAAACACATCAAAGAGAAGAATCATGTGTGCAGTGATTGTGGAAAGAAATTTGTCTTCAAGTTGTAAGTTTTATTTTATGTATTATTTATATATACTCTATCTATCATGCTGATTTTGAATTTTTTTTTTTTTTTTTTTATAATATGAAGGGTAGAATGCTTCTGTTTAAGACAATACAGTTATTACATGTTGATTTCAGTTTTTTGTGACATACCAACACTGTTCAGGAAAGTAAAGATATTGATGTTTGTTTGGCATTGAGAGGAATGAATTATACTTGAATCCGACTCCTTGTTGCAGCTCCTTGAAGGCCCACGCAGCTATCCATTCAGACACTCCAAACTTCACGTGTGTGTGCGGACAAACTTTCAGTGTGCGTGGCTCCTACATGAACCATGTCCGCCGTGTGCACCGGGCTGTCTCAGAGGTCAAGTATTCATGTGAACTCTGCTTCAAGTCTTTCGTTGGTAAGAATTGTTGACTCGGAACATTGATGGAGTGAATGTTTGAAAGAATAATAGACTCGGGATTTTTCTGGGATGTTTCCCCTAACCTGGATTTTCTTTTGTCAGGAAATGAATTGTAGATGTGAAGTAGATGCTGCAGACTTTCTTGAGCTCAATTTGTTGCAATAATTGGTAGGCCCACTTGATTGTGTTTTCCCTTGAAGTGGTAGTATCCCCAAATCTAAATCTTTCGTGAACTATGAAAAATTAAATATAAATATTATAATTTTACAAATTTTTGCAGACCATCACACTCTGCGTCTACACTTGGTATCAGTTCACAAGCCAAAGACCATTGCTTGCCTTCACACTGGCTGTAATAAGGTGTTCTCCACAAGCAGCCTCATGAAGTCACACTATTGGTAAGGAGCTTCAAGAGTCTTGCCATTGTTATAATCCTCATTGTTCCTGCTTACACCTGTAGGTTACATAGCACGGTGCCACGTTTTAATTCTTCTTTCTTAACCCAGGTATCATCTGAAGCAGAGGTTCCCGTGTGACGAGTGTGGTCAAACCTTCTCCACCGAGTCCTACATGTACAAACACCGACGCACTCACTCAGGTAAGACAGGGAAGGTCATCTTAAGTTTACTCATCAATACAAGTGCAAAATATTGTATGAACATTGATGCATGAAATGTTTACTTGTATCACCAATTGTTTTCATCACAAACCGCAGCTCAAACAAAGAACAATGTGGTTGCAAAGCAAAGACTAATTTCATTTATTTTATAAACATTTATTCAAGGGTTTTACAGAGACATTTATAACCTTTAATTGTTGTAAGTGGAAGACATGCTGTATTAGAGTATCCGTGTTGGTGACTGAGGCTCATGTTCAGGACCATAATGCTTAGGATGGTTCAGACACATGGTATTAATTTCTGGACTTTCACTAGGTAAATGAAAGTGAAATTGAGGGTCATAGTGAAAGGCCACTTGAAGGATGAAAGGATAGGGTAAAGGAGTCCATGTGTGGAAAATTTTTTGACATGGATTTGAACAAGTGTTTGGATAAGGAAAGGTAGAAGTTCTGCTGCTGCTGCAGCCACCCCCTTGGGAGACATTCACCAAGATGATGAGGTGTCACAGACTAGATAGATAGGCTTAGATTTTCGCAGTGCAACCATGAACACATTGATGCTATATTGCAGGGATCAGGCCATACATGTGTGTTGACTGTGGCAAGACCTACCTGAGTGTGTCTCACCTCAACAAGCACCGGCGGGCTGCTCACTCTACCAATAGGCCCTTCCAGTGCTCCTACTGTGGCAAGTGTTACAAGGCAAAGGATCAGCTCACCTTCCATGAGAGTAGCCACAGAGGTGGGTGTGATGGTGTGTGTAGCTCGTAGTCTGCTCTAACACACACCAAGTAAATATAAAGTACATACTTGTTTGTATACAGTGATTTGATGCATTCAAATCACTAGTTTCCTCCTCCCCGGTTCCTGATATTATATATTAAGAGTATATATACTGTAACCTTAAGCTGTGGTTCACCTCCAGTCATGAAAAACTAAAAACTCAGGGTCTAGTCTTGCCATGCCCTCTACAAGACATCACTACAGTACTTTTGCATTCACAAGGCAAGATATAACTATCACCACACTGCACTTGCTTAGGTTGCTCTGTACTCTATGACTACCTTGTCTTAATTCACTTTCTGTGCCTCATAACTGTATCGAATCACAGCCGTCCCTTAACATTCACAAGTTTAACATTCATTAAGTAATTTGCTTCCTCATGAATAGTGAAATAATTAACATTAAACCCGTGACCTGACACTCTAGTCCGTCAGCACGCTGCACTCACCCAGTTAGGTTGGACGATACTCCAGCACTGCCTCGTCTTGCCTACCATTTTTGTGCCTCGTAAATAAAGTGTAGTGTTCACTTGGCCACGCAGGGATAGGTACACTCACTTGTAGTATTATTACACTTGTACTTCGTTTTAAAGGACTGTGCTTTTCTCACCTGCACTGTATAGTATTTAAGTGTAATACTATACAGTGCAGGTGAGAAAAGCACAGACCAATCCTGCGACGGCACAAAAAAATCTGTGAATGCCCAGAATTATTAAAGTAATAATTCTGGATATTCACAAATTTTCTTGTACCATCACAAAATTGGTCGGTGTGTTTCTTACCTGCACTGTATAGTACACTCATACCTCAGATTTACGAACCTCCTTTAAATGGATATTGGAAGCAACGGACCAAATCTGTAGCAGCGGACTCACTTGGTTTACATCACTATAATTACATATTGGAATTTAAGAATGTTAAATTACCGCATTATAACGTATATTTACAGTGTACAGGTATTTTACACTGTCAGATTGGATAATGTGCTTCATTAAATGTACACTACTATATTATTCCTCTGTTTGGTAGTGTAATTGTAGTAGTGTCAGTAACTATAGACAATTGGCATTATCAGACCCATGTTTCCCTTTTTGTCCTTTAAAACGAAGAACAAGTGTATTACACTTTAAAGTGTAAGTGTAATAATACTACAAGTGAGTGTACCTATTCCTGCGTGGCCAAGTGAACACTACACTTTACTGTAAATAGAGTGCAAGGCACAGTACAGTACTGAGCTTGCAGATAAACGAGGTAGGGAACACAACTTGTATGTTGCATTGCACTTAATGAGCACACAGGTACACAAGTGTTAGGGTGCATGAAGCATATATGTATTTCAGTACAGTCATGAGGCACAAAAGTGGTAGGCAAGACAAGGCAGTGCTGGAGTGCCAAGCAACCTAACTGGGCGAGTGTAGCGTGCTGACAGACTGACAGGTCAGGTCATGTCACAGCTAGGTCTCACCCTGCAAACACAAAAGTAATGTAGTAATGTCTTGTAGAGGGTATGGCAATATAGGACACTAGAGTGGTTACTTTCATGACTTTGGAGGTGAGTGAGAGTTAACAGGAATAAAGTAAGTGCCAGACATCAAAGGTCATATGGCGCTATGTTAAGCTAAAGGGCAGACGGCAGAGCAAAGAGATAACGGGAACTGAAAAAGAGATCATAAGATCTAAGTTAGTGTATCAGACTTGAGAGAACATAGATAAAATAAAAAAGTAGGCAGCAGAGGTAATTTCTATGGGAGCAGAAATATTTTAAAGATCAAATTAACGAGTTGTGACAATGGTAGGGATAGAAGTACAGGGATCATTAGAGGCAGGAAGATCAGAGGTAGGAGGTATGGAAGTAAGGGCAGTACGTGGACAGAAGGGATCTCGGTAAGAGGAATCATATAACAAGAGATTCACGAGAGGATCTGGCAGGTAAAGAATAGTCGGGAAGAGATTTTCTAGTAAATGAGGGGGAAAAAGGGTGAGGGGAAGATCTCTTCTTGACTATCCTTTACCTCCTGGATCTTCTCGTGAATCTCTGTCATATGATTCCTCTCTCCAAGATCCTTCCTGCCTACATACTGCCCTTTCATCCTCTCAGCACAGCTCTCACACTTTAGGAAAAGAAAGAGATAGTGGAAGGTTAGGAAGAGAAGATATGAAACAAGGAGAAATAAAGCTAGGAAAACAAAAAAGGCCAAGCGAACATTGGTTGGACCAGAGACTGAAGCATTGCAGCATCAGACCTCTGCCGTTGTGGAGGGGCTTCAGGAGCACAGATTGAGGCCTGATGCTGTGATGCTTTACACTCCAGTCTCTGGTCCAACCAAGTTTTGCTTGGCTCTTTTTGTTTTCCTAGCTTTATTTCCCCTTGTTTCATATCTTTTCTTCCTAACCTCCCACTATCCCTTCCTTTTCCTAAAATGTGAGGCCGTGCTGAGAGGAAGCCCCTCCACAACGGCAATGGGCTTGGAAACGGAGGGGACTTTGAAGGTGAACCACAGCTTTATGAAAGGGACCAGAGTTAGCCTGAGA
>JAXIVD010002529.1:37500-58067 GCA_036785275.1 Cancer borealis
AATCCACCACTGGACTATACATAGTATACTGAACACATCTGTAAAAGTTTCTGGAGGTCTTCTTGCTTGTAACAGGTATAGTTTGTTTTTTTATCAACCACATTTGCAACAGGACTATGGCGGTGGTATGCCAATGACAATCCAGACTCACGCAACATAACAAGGGATGGGAGGGGCAGATTACCTCCATAGTTTGTCCACCAATTCCCCCACGAACACACACCACCTACCACTTGTGACCATCACATTCACACCCCACTTGCACACCACACGCACACTTCACCTCATACTTAATTAGCGATGTCATCATACTTCTACAATATTATTTACCTCAGGCTGGTAGAGGAGATACAACTGCAGATTCACTGTGCACCACACGTACATCCTCTCCCTGCCATCACTTCCAACTGAGTGGTATCGAGTCTCTTCACTCCCCCTCCAGCGGTGCCCCCGCTCCGAAACACTCATTACAGATTAGAAGCTGTCTCAAAACACTGCACCGTTGTGGTAAGTGGTTAGCTTGTTATATCAGGGTTTCATGTTCCTGTTAATACCATGGACATTTGCAATAAATGTTTACACACACACACTCACTCATACACATTTGATCAAAAAATTAAGATGAAACATGGGTATCATACATCATTAAATGGAAAAAATAGGTGATTGGACGAGGCCTCGTTGGCTCATTCTGCCGTTCTAATGAGTTTAACAATCACTTGCTTGTTACAAAAAGTAAAAAATAAATAAATAAACTACTAAATACAAAGACAACTGGGTTTATTATTGTTATAACCCTTTATGCCCAAGTTATGAGGCAGATCCCACATAAACTTGACCAGGAAGAGATAATACCATTACTAAACCCTATAGCTTAATTAAGGCTATCATCTCTCTCTCTCTCTCTCTCTCTCTCTCTCTCTCTCTCTCTCTCTCTCTCTCTCTCTCTCTCTCTCTCTCTCTCTCTCTCTCTCTCTCTCTCTCTGTACAAGAACTAGTGATAAATAAATGTTTCAAATCTCTCTCTCTCTCTCTCTCTCTCTCTCTCTCTCTCTCTCTGTTTTTATTGATACTTTCTACAAATTTACAGGTTAAAGGTGACATGATTAGGGTGTAACTAGGTGGGTGGATGGCGAGCGAAGGGAGCCCTTGCAGGTGAGGGTGTCTGAGGGAAAATGTTGATATTTATGAATTTTTTGGTACATTTTGAGGGTTATTGAGAGACCACAAGATACATTTTAAGCCCAATATTCTATCCTGGAGGAATTAAAGCCCAGAAAGGAAAATACCGCATCGGGTAGAAAATCTTTTTTTTTTTTTCTTACAAATTAACCCTTCTTATAAAAATATTATTTGACAAACCAATTGTTACCGGATACCTTGTGACAACCTTAGAAGTATAATATAATGCTTGAGTGTAGCCGAGACAGGATGAGCCGAAACCACTCATAACAAGACAGGACGCGCGGCGAGGGAGGGAAACACGATGGTGAGTTCATGAACAAGGTGTATATATAACGTTGTTCACAGTTAATACATGAGGCTATGGTGCCCTTCTTCTACATACTGCACTCAAATATAATGAAAGATAAATTAGTTAGATAAAATTATGAGGAAGATTGGTTATGTCTTATAATTAAGCCCTACCGGTAGCAGTGGTAGGGTGAACTGTCTCCTTTTCGTCCCATAACTTTGTACTCTTAATTGGGATAAGTCAAAATAACTGACTATTTGGGGATTTCAGCGCAATTTTTTATAAGAACAATTGCGCATCTCTGTATCTCTTAAATATGGGATTTATTGATGTGATTTAATGCATATTTAATGATTCTCACTAAATTACACTTGCTCTCAACACAAACTGGTCAATTTTGTTATTGGGCATCGTTAGGGTTTTGGGTGAAGGTCATCACAATAAGCCGCCACAATACCAGCCAGCAGCTCATCTCCACAAAGCTTTTTTTTATTCTATTTGAAATTAACCAAACTAGACCTTGTGACCTGAGCCAACCAAATGTACAATCATTCAGTCTTCATTTCTTCTTACATTAATCTATCATCATTGCGGTATGGAGGTGTAATGGTTAGCATGCTCGGCTCAATGACGAGATGTTCTAGTTTTGAATCCCAGGAGGGTGAAGATAAAATGGATTTGTCTTCTTAAAACCCTGTAACCCCTGCTCACCTAACAGTAATATAGGCAAGGGAGTAAGCCGAGGGTTTGTGACCTTGTAAAGAAATTTTGAAAATGGTAGAGGCTTCAGAGGACTAGTTTGAAGAATCAAGATCATATGTATTATTACAAGTACAGGTACAGGCACTTTGGTATATACTTAAGTCCAAGTACAAGTACAGTAAAACCTTGATATAACGAACCAATTGGGGCAAGGTTGTCTGACGTTATATCCGATAATTCATTATATCCCAAGATTGGTAAAAATACCGAACGAGTTCGCAATATACGGGGTTTCGTTCGTCAAGACGATAAGAGAAGGAGTTCTCGAAAGCGTTTCTCAGTAGATAGTACTGCAGGTAGCAGGTACGTAGTAGGTAGCAAGTGCCGAGAGGACGAGTGCAACCAATCCTTCGCAGTAAGAGCTGCGTAACTGTGGACTGAGTGGTGTGCGCGTCAACACGTTCATGTTCAAACAAAGTGGAGTGTTCAGTCGGCTCACCCCACGCCACTGTCATTATGAATATTTGTTCTAAGACTAATAATTACTCAGTAAAATTAAACCTTATCTTTTCTCCAAAACATGACTTTCTTGCTCATTTTCTCGAAAGCTATTAGAGATATTGGAAGTATCATAGCAGCATCTGATAGACCTAATTAAACTCTACAACTGTTATTATGAATATTTGTTCTAAAATTAATAATTATGCAGTAAAAATAAACCATATCTTTTTTCCATAACATGACTTTCTTCCTCATTTTCTCGAAAGCTATTAGAGATTTTGGAAACATCATTGCAGCATTTGATAGACCTAATTAAACTCTTTAACTGTCATTATGAATATTTGTTCTAAGACTAATAATTACACAGTAAAATTAAACTGTATCTTTTTTTCCAAAACATAACTTTCTTCCTCATTTTCTTGAAAGCTATTAGAGATATTGAAAGTATCATTGCAGCATCTGATAGACCTAATTAAACTCTACAACTGCCATAATAAATATTTGTTCTATGACTAATAATTACACAGTAAAATTAAACTATCTTTTTTCCAAAACATGACTTTCTTCCTCATTTTCTCGAAAGCTTTTAGAGATATTGGAAATATCATTGCAGCATCTGATAGACCTAATTAAACTCTACAACTGTCATTATGAATATTTGTTCTTAGATTAATAATTACGCAGTAAAATTAAACCGTATCTTTTTTCCATAACATGACTTTCTTCCTCATTTTCTCGAAAGCTATTAGAGATATTGGAAATATCATTGCAGCATTTGATAGACCTAATTAAACTCTACAACTGTCATTATAAATATTTGTTCTAAGACTAATAATTATGCAGTAAAATTAAACCATATCTTTTTTCCAAAACATAACATGACGTATTTAACCAGTAGTATCATCACAAAGTTTGCTAGAATCTACATACAGTATATAATTTATGATTAAATACAATGTACTTGTTTGTACTTGGTATTTTTCAAGTACTTTGGGTCTAAGTACAAGTACAAGTAATATTTTTAACTTCAAGTACAAGTGCATGAAAATCTGTACTTAAGTCCAAGTCCAAGTACATGTACTTGGACCCAACCCTGGATCAGATCTCCTCTTACTGTATGCCTCTCCAGTGAGTGTAATTTCAAAAGCTTCAGTCTCCTCTCATAGTTATAATTACGAATCCCCTGTATCATTTTGGTCATCCTTCTCTGCACTGACTCTAACAATCCTATATCCATTCTATAATATGGGAGCCAAAACTTCACTGCATAGTCGAGGTGAGGTCTGACTAACACCAAATACAACTTCAGAATAACCTCAACACTTTTCACTTGGTATTCATTGTTTGTTTTTTTTCTTTATTTTCAGTTGTTCTATTCCTTTTTCAAGTCCCTGATTGGGAAAGATGTTGTTGTGGAGCTGAAAAATGACTTGAGGTATGTAACTATACTATTTATGTATCTTTATTATTATGATGGAATAACTTTAGCTTCAGTTATTATATATTGGCTCATATATAAATCTTAACGATGTATACTAAATATGTATTCTTTCACCTTTAATTTTTTTTTCTTTCTTTCTTTTTTCCCCAGTATATGCGGCACACTTCACTCCGTTGACCAGTACCTCAACATCAAGCTGACAGACATTAATGTTACTGATACTGAGAAATACCCACACATGGTGAGTAACAATATTGACTGGACTGGATACTTCAACAGATATTATTTTATGACATTATGCCCATAACTTGCAGGAATGATATTTGAGTTTTGTAACAATGATATTACAATTAATTGCTTAACTCAGTTTTACATAATTTGATAATGAAATCAAACCCATACATTTTACTGGGTAATTCTCCTCACTGACTAATCCTTCATGCTTTATCTGGACTTCCCTGGTCTGCCCACCAATTGTAGGTTAATGATAATGATAACAGTCAGTGGAAATTCTAGTACTACTATACATGGATGAACTCCTAAATTTTACTCTCACCTCCAGTTGTCAGTGAAGAACTGCTTCATCCGCGGCTCTGTGGTGCGCTATGTGCAGCTGCCTGTCGATGAGGTGGACACACAGCTGCTGCAGGATGCTGCTCGACGGGAGGCTCAACAGCAACGCCAATAATTAACTCTAGGCATTAAAGAAATACAAAACAGTATGTTAGTACTGTAATGTAACTGAATTATTTATTTTTTGTTATCCATTCCCAAAAGTATGAATATGCAGTTGCTAGAATTGTTGTTTTGACTGTCAGTAAACATGAGACATTGCAAGTGAGTTGTTCTCAAGTGTGTGAGGTGGCAGACAGTACCTGAGTGGCTGAAGTTGTCAAGTGTAAATGTAATGTACCTCCAAACTAAGCATGATTTATTTCCATGTCAAAGTAACCAGTTTTAAGTCTTGGCAGATGATTATTTAATTACACAGGTCAGAATATGCCATGCAAACACAGTCATTGTAACTGTGTGCCTGGCAGTCATCTTTAGAGTGTTAGGTAAATCTGCAACCACCCATAATCTTTTAATTTGCACACACCCATCCTAATAAGTCCTATGGAGAAGATATGACATTAAGTTTAAGTAATTTTTTCTACATATGAATTCTTTAAGGGGAATTAGATTGCATAAATTGGTTATTAACCAGTGTATTTTTGAGGTTATCAATTATGATGTTAATAAAAGTTCTTACAAACTTAACAATTTAATAAATGTTAACTAAACACCAAAGCAAGTTAAGTCAAACTGATCAGCCTTGAACTTTCATCATTTACAGAGATCATAATGCAACATCGTGCCACATTAAAGAAAAAAAAGCAATAATGTTTCCATGTCCTTTTCCTTGAAAATTGGAGTTTTGAAATTAAACTTTTACTTACAATGATTATTTTTGGATATTAATTGTCTAATGCATCACAGGTATATAAAGTATCACCACTTTAAGTCAAGGTGAGATAGCTCGCTCACCATCTGCTATGATAACTTACAAATACAGCATTGTGTGTGATCATCTGGATGGCTGGTGCAGGGAGTGTAATGAAATGGTACATGATTCTGGATGGCATCACAATCCAAAAAAAAACTTATCTACAACTAGGGAGTGTAAACTAGACATAACTGGATACTACTGTCAGTTCTGTGCCGAGACAACGGTGGATTATTCACCACAGACTTGAAGGAGCCAGAGTTGTGTGCCCTGCCAAGCGCACCTGACATCATCTTTGTTTTTTATATCTTCCTCTATAAATGTTGGCTCTTATACGCAAATAATCAGTGTTGCTGGGGTGATTTTTACATAGTTGTTATTGCATTTTCTTTACCAGTTTTGCTCTTAATAACTACGAGTATGCAGGCCGCGTTTCGAATCGCAAAGTGAAGCACAGGCCACTTAGCTGAATGACTGATCAGTACAAGTTATCTGGAGCAACAAAAAAAGGTAAAATATGGTAGAGACAAAAGCTACAAGGGTCAAAGAGATAGAGGTGAGCGCCATCACAAGCTGCATTCTGTGGTTGTCAGGGTATGAATACATTGTAATACTTGGCCCAGTGGACTCATTACTGTCATAGTTAATAGGCTGGTCTCTCCTTTATAATTGTAGTCGCCGGACATGTGATTAACATTACAGGTGTGGGTATTAGAATCAATCAAAAAGACATGTTCCTGCCTGAAACACCGGTAGGCACTATAGGCAGCGTCGCGTGGTGGGGCGGGGCGGAGCGCAAAGGTACTACACGAGAGCCTTGTGTCAGGTGTGTGCCCGATTGGGACACTTGCCAAGGTGCTTTCTTTTTTTTTCTTTTCTTTTTTCTTTTTTTTGGCCATCAGCCATGGCATAGGCTATTAGGCCATATAAATTTAAGTTTTTACTTGTTTTATTTTGAAATTATTTTATTTTTATTTATTTTTTATTTATTGATTTATTGATTGATTCATTCATTCATTCATTCATTTATTAATTTATTTTATTTTGTTCACTTTAATTTATTTAATTATTTGTTTTTTTATTCATTTTATATTTTTATACATAGAAATAGAAAAATACATTCATGCAATTTCAGTCACGCATCATGCACACACATTCATACTTGGGAGCCTGAACCTAAGGCAAAAACTAAAGTCATTAGTCAGGGGAGGTGAGGGAAAAAAAATTATACATACATACAATGGGGGAGGATACGTACGAATACGTATTTACAATAAACATGGGGAATAGTAATTGACATTCACGCTAGACACATAATCATTCATATCAAAACATATTAATAAGAGAAAGTGTAGTATATACAAGGTGGTACGATAATAAAAAGCATTGGAATATACAAGTAAGTCATAACTCCCCAAGGTGCTCCTGGTCTACACGAGATACATGTAAGAGTTTGGGTGGACGGTCATACAATGCCACATGTACGCCTTGTCCTTTGCCTAGGTCATACATGTTAAGTACCCACTTATTACGACACAAGATGGGAGGAAGAAATATTATTGAAAGTCGATATATACTAGTCGATATATAGACATGAATGAAGTGTTAACAAGTGCCTTGGACAAACTAAGATAACAGGTGGTTAATCCAATCTGGAAGTTAACAGCTGGTTTACGAGGTGATCAGTATCTCACTTCACTTGACCAAACAACCTTAAACTGAAGCGGTCCTTTCATTGTTAAACTAAACTTGGATTCAAACTATTATAAAATCACAATGTGGTAGGTTGCATATAACAGGTTCCTAATCTCACAGTAACTAATCTTAACCGGACGTCTTGTTCATGAGGTCATATTTATGCTAAAAAAAAAAAATCTCTAGTAACGCATGCACTTATTATGTGGTCACCATCGTGTAAGGTTCGAGAGTATAACTGCATGTAACAGACTCTTTGTCATGTTCAGGTTTACCAAAAGAGTTACAGTTAGTACAGGAGATTAACATACATGACAGAGAAGGAGAATATTTTGTGTCTCCTTTAACTAACACCTTCACGATTAAGTCCTTAGAGATGGCCTTACATGACATGCATTATTCATCCTGGCTGGGAGCACGAAGGTTATGCAAACTATTTTCCTCACCGTCAACAATCACCAGCAAGGTCATGTTTTATTTCAAGCATGCAAGATAAACAATGACAGACTCCTAAAGACAGCACCAGTCACCTTCATGGTAAGGACAAGGAGGAGGAATGGGGAGCACAACTATCTCCTCTTCAATGGAAATCAACCTCTCAGTGTTCAACTTCCTCTTCACGATATAAATGTTTGTTGTGATCAATGTCATTATAAGTTCCCTGGTACAAATTAGGCCTAAGCTGATGACTGACAGTAGTAGACTCACACTCGGCCATTAATGAGGCTGAGGGCATTGAACTATTACGGAAGACGGAACTGTTTTTTGCCTGGGATCTTTTTGGAGTACTCGTCATCGTTATAGTAGAAGTAGTAGTAGTAGTAATAATAGCAGTAGTAGTATGACTAAGAGGTACCTCGCCCATACAAAAGACGTACTACTACCTAGAGGCTTGGTCTATAATTACCTATTGGCAACTCAGGCTAGTGTGCCGGGCCAGGTGAGCGTCACTCGGCTCTACACGTGCCCCACCACACCCCACCCACGCCCCTTATAGCCTCCAGGGCGTCCTGTTGCTGCCTGCACGCCTCGCCGCCGCCATCATACACTCCCCCGACTTTATAGATACATCCATGAAGCTATTTTCGGTTATTAATGAGAATATAGCAGTTTCCTTATGCTGTGGCGTTGTTTCTCATCCCACTGCAGGTCCGCGCCATGGTTCGTGAGTTGCTTGTCACGTGTGAACTGCTGCACGCGAGCGCCACGTGCCCTGGAGTGCCGCCAAGCCCCGTAAGCAGCGGCACGGAGCTATGGTTGAGGCATCGACAAACTGCTGCTTTCTAGAACCAATGTGCGAGGGTGACATGCCCGCCCATAAAACACCCTCGTAACCCTACATAACTGGACCAGAGGGTGGGTGGGGCTTGGTGGGGTGGGGGCGTTATATTCGTTCCCCACTTGGCACTCCTTGTGATCTTAGTTGCTGCCCTGTGTTAATCAAGCAGTCCGTGCCGTCCCATCTCATTTCATCTCTCTCCTTCACCTAGTTTTCCTCTCTTTTGTTCATCATGCACTCATATCCCTTATTTTCCTTACACCCTGATGACGCATCTCAAATAGACACTCCCCTCCCCTTCCTCTCCTCTCCCTTCCCTTCCTCCCTCTCTTCTCACTTTCCTTACACTGATAATGCTGCCCCTCTGTCCCCTCTCCTAATTAGGTGGTTTATCGATGGTATGGTACCCTGTATACGTCGTTAGCTATGTATTAAAATCATTGTTCTTTAGCGTTGCATAGGGAGAAGGGAATGGGTCAGAGGGAGCAAGGATAGGTGTGGAGGCCGGTGAAGAAGTGGAGCCAAGTAAAAGAGAGGGTACATATGCACATACACAGACAATGAAGCAAACAAAAATTAATAAGAAACCTACACTGAATTCCGACCACGATCCCCCACAAGGACACTAACTTGTGTATGCCTTAACGAGATGTATGATGCGCCATAAACCAGTGGGTGGAGTTAGCTCGAGGATAATAGAAAAAAAAATGAACACTGATCTGCCGCATCATTTCCTAGTCATCGATTTATCTTAATGTTTATTAAATGTACAACCCACACACTCATCTCAAAATCAAAATTATAAACTAGTAATGAATAAATGCAGTCTTGGCACACCTCCCCTGACCTCCACTGCATTACCAACACCATATATATTAGGAACAAGTATGTATCCTCTCATCTAGCTCTCCACGTGCACGCAGCCGCCACCAAGCAGCTCCTAAACGTAGCGTAGAGACAGGGAAGGGAGAGGCCTCAAGAAGTAAGGTGGTGAACTTCTATATATATGAATGCCCCCCACTGACTGCGAGAGGACAAGACAGATGGTTCGCGGACTAGGACACACACACACACACACACACACCACACCACACACACACACACACACACACACACTCAACTTTATGGGGAGACTAAATATTCCCAAGTTTAAACATTCATCACGTTATCAGATTATTAGGCTAGGGAGCATATTCCTACGGCCTCGTTATTGCAATTACAGGTTGTTGTTTTTTTTCCAGATGCAAGCATCTATACCTACGTGCCAGCTGTCATGTTTTCTGGAGGATTACAAATGAAAATGAAATCTCAATCCCAATCTGACTAATCCTTCCATAATTACTGATTCAATGTCTAAGATCCAATTTCTCTTCTTCATGAATATTTCGAAACTCAATAATTGTTTATAGATAGCCTAGTGTTTGATGTAGCTTTCGTTTAATTAAGGGCGTCTTTTCTACATTTTAGAGGTGTGGGGAAAGGGTGTTGGCCAGATAAAAAAAAAACATTGGCAACACCTGTTGGCTTCTGCTCCTAATAGTAAATCACACATGCACATGTCTAACACCTGACTACGGCCACATATTTGTTTGTACTTTAAGGGACCTACGATGGGCACACTTTTTTTTCCCAAACGTACGAAAGTTTGCACTAATAGGTTGTAATTACATAGAAAACAAAACTTGTACCTATACTGACGGCTTTTCTTCCCCCACTTGACAGAGCCTTATAACTCTGCTGGTTTGGTATGGTGATTTGGGACACCTATGCAGAAAGGCATGAGGGCATATGACTACCTTATAATGCCCAATCACTCATTATTAGAGTAACTCTGAGATACTACGTACTATAGTAAGAAAAGTCGGTAAATGTTCAGTTATTTGCCCATCTCATAATTGGATACACTGGCTATTTATTTATGGGCAAAAGATGGTGCTTTTTAATTTGGAGATAGTTTTTTTTGTCGGAA
This sequence comes from Cancer borealis, assembly GCA_036785275.1. Lineage (NCBI taxonomy): Eukaryota > Metazoa > Arthropoda > Malacostraca > Decapoda > Cancridae > Cancer > Cancer borealis. Next base: position 48,048 of record JAXIVD010002529.1, read on the forward strand.
ATTGCTAAAAAGTGACTTATTGCAATTTCATCACGAAGATGCACCTTGGCCAATTTCAGACAAAATCAGCTATTTCCAAACGATAAATGCATCACATTTTGCCCGGAAATAAATAGCCAATGTATCTAATTGTCAGACGGGCAAAACAAAGCGTCCTCGCCCGTTATAAACACGTCCATGTACTACCATCACTCGAAAAACACATAAACCGATAAAAATCCATAAAATCGGCACTGTTTCGCGTGAAACAGGGGTTCAAAATGTTTGAAATGATGAGATCTATTAGTTTCAACCATCAAAAGTGTAAAAGCAACACTTAGATGTACTATCAAACCTAACCAAACCAAACCTAACCTAACCAAACTAACCTAACCTAATCTAACCTAACTAACCTAACCTAACCTAACCTGTTCAAAAAGCATAAAATAATGAGATCTAACCGATGAGAAGTGTTAGAATTACCGCTGAGACGGGCAAATAACTGAACATATACCGAAAAGTCAACATATATGTCATTATTATACCACTACAGTATATGGACTTAATCCATTGTGCAGCAGTTTGTCTAAAGCCAAATATTGTGGCAGAATAGCTTCAGCGATTATACGATTAAATAATTACCCCGTGTTAGGTAGCTTATCGCCATAAAGCTACTACTACAAAGAGAGAACACTACCCCTCTCACCAAGAAGCTGCAGTGAGTCAGGATCCAACTCACAATCTATAGGCCACGAGCCGAGCATTAAGTTTTGTTTGTTTTTTTCTAAATATGGAAATAAAGTTTTCCCTATTATTTTGACGAGGACGAACCTTTAACGTCTAAATTCAGGTACGTGAAATAAGATAAGGTAAAATAAGATAAGGTACCTTATTTTGTACTGAAACATAGCCAATCATCTTTTCATTGCATGGGTGATGCTTGTAAGTACCGCCATCCTACATTGTTGTATAAATGTATAACTGCAACAATAAACTATCCAACTTAATTTCCTGGGGAAAAATTCAACCAGCCACGTGTTTGCAACAGGCAACACAGAGGGAAATAATATCGTCATATCAAATTGTTTCAACATTATATGCGAGGCTTGTGTTAGGCGTACTGGCAAACAGGGTACTATACAGGTCAAAATAAGTAGTCATAGCCCGTAGGTTACACAGCCTCGCCATCTTGGCTGTGGTGGTGAGAAACGAGAGGCCATGTACACATAACATACGAAATACACAACTTATCTATCGCACACACACATCATACAAACCAACCCACATCACAATTTACATAGATGACATTGCAGACTGAAACTACACAATAAATAAAACATAATACACTATGATACACCAACATGAAAACTGCACCAGACTTACTATCGGGCAAGAGTTGGCATTTACCTTGTAGTCCCCCACGGCACTGCTCCAGGTGTATCACGGCGGCACTGCTACAGGTAGCAGGATCACCACTAAGGCGTGTGGCACTATTGCAGACGGACGTCAAGATGGCTATGGCAGCAGTGAAGGGATTGCAAGGTGGAAGGAGTCTGGCTGGGACCTCCACTTCAAGACAAATCCACACTCTAACAACAGGTAATGACCACTAAATATCTATAGTCAGCAGGTGGTATTTACAATCGACTTTTATAACAGGACTTTTATTTTTGGTGTCAAGTTGAAGTACAGCTTTCTTATTTTCTATATATGGTTATTTCTTAGTATATACATTGCTAGTGGTTAGGTGGCAGTGTTTTATATTATTGTTCATTATCAATACGTTGACTTTCACTTATAAGATTGCTGTTGATTTGTTTTCCTTGAATGGTTAGTTTTTAGGGAATATTGTCGAGTGTATTCAATGCTATGGAATATCAGACAAAAGCAGAAAAAAAGTAAGCAGTGTATAGATCAATATGTAACTATAGGTCATAATTGTTGTTTATAGAGCAACTGTAATTATGTATTTATGGAAATATTAGGAAACCCAGTGTAACACGGTTATTTAACTTAATTATTCGTTTTAATTTAATTGAGTGAAGAAATTTACAAAATGATGGGATAGTGAAAGAACCCGTAGCATATAGCTATACCTTAAGTAGTGAAGTGAACACAGTTACTTTAAAGTTCTCACTCACATTTTTTGTGGGGCACAAATTTTTTATTGTTTCATGTCCCCTTGTTTTTCCTCTTCTTGTACTGAAACCTCACTCTTCATGCGTTGTCCTCTCAGGTGATGAAGTGTACTTTACCTCTTATTGAATCAATCATGGAAACAATTACTTATTCTATTCCACCTCCTCTTAAGGAAGTATAGTGAAGAAAAAAAAAAGCTGAATTCTGTGATAAATAAAGATAGGAAATAAAGAAACGTGTGTGTATGTGTGTGTGTATGTGTGTGTGTAATGAATCCTTTTTTGAAACACTGAGAAGTTAATCTAAAGTGGCAGTCGAGAGGATTGCAACCAGGAATTTAATCCCTGACAGAACATTTAACATACACGACGTTTTACCTGTAAGGTCATAAAGATCACCAAGGTCAAAGTGGAGTTAGATCAATGTTGAGTGTCCCATCACTGCAAGCAAGGAAAGAACTAATAATAGATTAACAGAATATTTGCTTACCTAGTGGCAGCTTAAGAGGCTAAGTAGCAAATATACTTATAAAGAGCAACTGTTCTCGTTTTGGTCATTGTTCTTTTTAATCAAATTGATGTTCTTGCTGGTACCAACATCTTCCTGCAATTTGTTCCACTCCCTTACCACTCCTGAGAGTAAGAACTTGTTTCCCTTGTGGGTGCAGTTCCTCAGTTCCATGGTTTTAGGCTGCCACCTAGTCCATCAGTGGAAGTTTATAATGAATTATACATCACCAACATAGGGATGGGAGTAGTACCAGAGACAATTGTGGAACAACTACTGAAGATATCAAAATGACTAAACAGCATGAATTAAAAATCATGTATAAAGAAAAACATGGTTTTCTAACTTTGTCGCCATGTTTGTTAAGACTCCGTCTTTAATGATCAAAGCTGCCCTCTAGAGATATTAGATGATTAACAACTCATCAAAGTATAAGTAAGGAATTGATGGCGAAGGAAGATATTACCTGAGTTTTGATACCGTTTCATATCATAAGGACCTCTATTTTAAGCTATATGAGCTTTTAAATGAATGAATAACTATATGATGGTATCTTTCTTTAAAGAAACACCACAACTAAAACAACAGACACAGCAGAGGAAGAAAATGCACCAAATGCTGAGTCCTGCACGCATCACAGCAAGTCAAAACATCTCCATGCCTCCCAATGTTGCAGAGCTGCAGGCCTCAGAAAAGGTTGTTTGTGTGTGTGTGTGTGTGTGTGTGTGTGTGTGTGTGTGTGTGTGTGTGTGTGTGTGTAGTATTGGTGTATGAAATCTAAGCTAAGTTAAAAAAAAATTCTTCTCTGCATATCCAAAATAATTTTAATCTCATGAATGTTCCTTACTTACATTACTTCTGTTAAACCCATGTCAAATATTAGTATTTTTTGTTTGGGAAACTTGGTATCTAAGTAGAGCATTAGTTTTTTTCAAGTCTACTTGTGCTATCTTGTTCTCCCTTCATCCCTCATTAAGGTTGTATATTCTCTCTCTCTCTCTCTCTCTCTCTCTCTCTCTCTCTCTCTCTCTCTCTCTCTCTCTCTCTCTCTCTCTCTCTCTCTCTCTCTCTCTCTCTCTCTCTCTCTCTCTTTTTCTCTTTTTCTCCATTGTGTTCCTTAATTAGTTTTTTGCACATTTGAGTTAGGTTTGTGGGATCCCACATTTTTTAATAATTTTATCATATTCTTCCTTAAAGATGTGAAGAATGCTGTTTGCACACACTAAATTTTTTTTATGTATGTGTGTCAAGTTATTAAAGGAGTTATTTAACCTTATGATATCCTTTTTTGTTTAAGGCTCGCTTCTCTCCACGCCGCAACCGTGATGTGTCTTCCAAGTTGAATCAAGTTGGTGGGGTGTTTGGAGCAAAGTTCATGAGCACCCAAGGAACACATGAAGCCTTCAACAACAGCACACATCCAGTTGACTTTCACTCTGATATTTATGATTCACGCATCACAGTCTCACTCTCATCAGTAAGAATCTATTTTTTTCTCTCTGTTCATTACTTGAATAATTATTTAAATTTTATTAGAATGTATTTAAATTATTCATATATATATGTATTTTTCACATTGAATTTGGTAAATATGGTATAGTGTAACATTTTGAGTCATTAATGTATAACTTTCCAGGTGATGCAAACCAATGTTCCAAAGCCTTATGGAATCACTGGTAAAGCCCCGGCGCATCTTAACATGCCAGGTGGCCAGTGGGCTCAGGATGAAAAATATATCTCTGGTGATCTTCACACCTTCCATCACTCAAACATCTCTACAAAAAAGAATCCAGGTACTACTGCCTATCAAACCAATAGCCGTTTAAGGCAATGTATGCCTGTTAAAAATACTAATGTGCCAAGATTTAGTGGTTCTAACACCCTTTATGGTGATGGTGCTGGTAGTGTAGACTCTGTAAACTGTGTCAAGCTATGGGTCAGTCCTAATAAAGTCTGTCTTCTATCTAACAAAGCCATTGTTAGAGAACACTTTATCAAAAGGTCATTTGGGTGTAAGTTTTTCCACAAGAGTGCAGTCAGCAACATCCAGGAAAGTCAGACCAGTGACAGCAAGACCATAGACACTCCTGACCCCCAGCTGACCCCTAGGCAGAAGCTGCAGCGAACAGTAAAAGAATATGGAGCAACAGTCATTGTATTCCATGTTACAATCTCACTTGCTTCGCTAGGGATATGCTACCTTCTGGTCTCTAGGTGAGATATGCATGTTGTGTTGCTTTTGTGTTGACTTTTTCATACTCCTAACAGTCCCCTGCTGTTCCTACACAGGACATGAATCTACATACATATGCTTATTATAGTTACCCATTGATGTGATGACAACATTATAAGACTTCCATTTATAATCTTGTACAAATTTGTGAGTTACCAGTGACTGCATTGAACATCTTTATAGTTAGAAATATGACCAGTTTGTGTTAATAGTTTAGATACACCCTCACACTAAGTTTGCCTTTCTCCTCAGTGGAGTAGATATGACTGGTGTGATCCAGAGTCTGGGCATCAGCTTGGGCCAAGTGGGCGAAGGAGCTGCTGATATTCCGGCCCTACAAGAAATTCCAGCTGAGGAGATCCTTAAGCAGGACTCCAGCATCACAACGGCTCCAGAACAAGCAACTGCTGCAGACTCTGATGCCGTAAACGTCAACACAAAGAGAGCTGCTGGAGCTGCCACCTTTGTAGTGGCTTATGCTGTTCACAAGGTGTTTGCTCCAGCCCGAATAGCTGTCACACTCACTGCTACACCATTCATAGTGAGGCACTTAAGAAAGATTGGATTTTTGAAACCTCCAAAAACTAAAGTAAGCTAATCTCTTTACATGTTTGTAGCAAAAATTTGTTAACGACTTTAAAGCAGATTAATATAATACACTGCAATATATAATGGTTATACACAAGTTAGATTTAGAATTAAAAAAAAACTGTTTAGTCACCCATTGCAGACCTCTATTTGAACCAAGTTAGAGTTGTGTCTAACCTAGGCCAAGCTTTCCTTAATTAAACTCATTTGGTCAGCATTCCAAAATTTTAGACCAATAAGAGTTAACTGATTAAGAGTTTTTGAAAACAATACTTGGCATGTGCAATAATTGAGCACTTCATAGCGGGTTTTGGGGATTAACCAGTTTTCCTGCTAACACTACAAACTCAACTTCATAATGTAATCATGAAGGCTTAATTTTTTTTATACAGTTATAGTGAAATAACTTTAATTTTTTTACAACTTTTACAGTATGACAAATTTTTTTTCTGGCAGGGCTTGTCCTTTTATCAAAGTTATAAGGACGTAATAAATATACTATTTCATACAAAATTACAACAGGTATTTGCCTCAATTCAATTAAGTATTCAACATTTTTCTTCTCGTGGTATTGTTACAAGATGACCAACGAGAAACAGTACATATTGGTGTCATGCAACTCATTGTGTTCCTGCACCTTATTTGTTATACAGAAACATACTCAGGTTGCATGACAATAATAATAGCATTTTGGTTACATTGAAGTATATAGGTTCATACAAAATACACGTTGGGAGTATTGTTGCATCAACTAGTGGCTATAACATAAGAGTATACTGTTTGTTTTTTATACAATTGATTTGTAAAAATATACTAGTAAATACCCTCACTAGTTACTGTTGTCTTAAGCATGTGAAGTTTGAGGTATTTTCTGTCTATCTATAAACCAGGCCAACTTACCCTAAAGGATGATGCAATAATATTCTTAATAAACATTTTGTCTGAGCCAATATTACACTATATATGGGAATTTTCTAGGATTATATATATATATATATATATATATATATATATATATATATATATATATATATATATATATATATATATATATATATATATATATATACATATATATATATATATATATATATATATATATATATATATATATATATATATATATATATATATAATATATATATATATATATATATATATATATATATATATATATACACACACACACACTTGTGTGGTGAAGTGATACATTGTCTGTTAAAGAAAACTGGGAAGCAACATGTGTACAAGATGTGAACGGATGTTTTGGTTTAATAAATTTTCATACCAAAAAGGTGCACTTTTTATAACCAAATCCTCTTGACTTGAGCCTACTAGTAAAGCCCAACAGTTAGTAAAGTGCACAGTACAACATTTTGATTTACCTTGTGTGTATTGTTGTTTATACAATGGTTACCCTTCCATTCACACAACTTAATTCTTGCACTCCTTGATGTAACCATGTTTTCTGAATTAACTTATCGGATACACACACAAAAATGCTGGCCTGTTGTATCCTGCAGACGACTGATATACAGACTGGATGGCAAGTGATCATGATACTTCTGTACAGAATAACCATGATGATAAGCTTTAGCTAACCTATTCATTTGGTAAAGAAAGTAAGAATATTGCTTTGAATTTTTGAAAATAAGGCCGAAGTCTGACCTACTGACCAATGAAACAATATTCAATTCTGTATCTTCTCTGTGGTGAATAGCTCATCTTGTGCAAATATGTATCTTTCTATTTATAAACATTGATTTTCATAATTCAAAATAAATCCATACGTAGTTCTATCTCCCTGAGACTTTGAAGTGCATTTCTATGGATCTATAGTCTCTGATACCATATTGTGGAATATTTAGTATATGTTCTAAATACATTGGTTCCAATACCCTAACAGTGTGTGTTATAACTTAAAGAACTATCTTTTTATATATTAATTACAATTATACAGATATTACATAGTATTTGCAAAGACATTTTCTACTTGGTACATTTTGCTCGCTGCGTAACACAAAGCATCAAGCCTACTGCTTCAGCTGCTGCAAACTAATGACCTATGTTGCATTAACCAAAATACCACAGCCTATTAAAGTCATAGCTCAAGTGAGATGCCATAAAAACTATTCAAAATTATGAAACTAACAAAAACAGTAGTATATAATAATACATTTTTTTTCCTTTTCTCTATGTCAGTGGATAAGCAATAAAAATTCTGATAAATATATGTACGTATATGAAAATAATATATTACACTGTTCATCATGAAAACACTTAGGTTATCATATGTTCCTCCTTCCAAGAGATCCTTCAAACACACACATCCCATCTGAGCACTAATAGCAGGAAGGTCTTGGAAGGGAACACAGTTGGTACATGGCAACACACGCTAACTCATTATGAAATTGGCACTCATTGTAGCGTGTCACAGTACTGCAAGGTGTAAGGAACGTTTTATTTGGATGCTTGTACTACCCAAATCATACGTACACTTCTCTTTTGTGTGAGGTGATGATAGTAATAATAATAATAATAATAATAATAATAATTATAATAGTGATACAGACCTACTTTCTGCACACACATGCACCTGAAGAACTTACCTATGTAACTAATGAGCTGATATATCTTATCAACAAATGAAATAGCGTGATCATAACCACTTTTTCCCAGCAAAAAGCAGAGCATAATATTTCAATGAGATTAGCAGTGTAGTAATATGTATGCAAATCTAGGACATTAGTTTGTTTTCCGTTTGTCATCCAAGGTTACAATGGGTTGACAGTGGATTGGAAATCCTCCCTTGCATCTCCCTTCAATGTTACTTCACATTATGCATAAATGTAAGTATGTAAAATTATTAGCAAGTACTATTTTGATTAGAGTAAGCATTGTACTACCTGCAAAATTATATGCATGCATTACTTGATACATCATCATACAAAACGATGTGCATGTAATACAAAATAAATGATTAACTTTCATGGTCATACCTTAGGTGTACACACAGGAGATGTTAAGCAATAACATGCCAAAAATCCCTGTGGATTTTGAGTGATAGTTGTAGTCGTGACGAAGGTTCAACATCTTGGTAGAAGGTGAGGCCAGTCGCCAACTCTACATCATGCACCGTTGACAGGAACAGATTACCGCCCTCCTCCTGTGCAACATTCAGGAACGTTTAGAAATCAAACCATTTCACAATTCATATTTCACAAGTGTGTATTCACTGTCACAGTCTGCTGCTGGTCTCTCTCGAGACAGCTGGCCGCCCTATGGAAAGAGCTCAGAGCTCATAGTGACCAATCTTTGGGTTGGACCGAGACTACTCACACACAACACACCGGGACAGCGAGATCACAACCCCTCGACTTACATCCCGTACCTACTCACTGCTAGGTGAACAGGGGCTACACGTGAAAGGAGACACACCCAAATTATCTCCGTCCGCCCAGAGGATCGAATCCTGGCCCGCTCGGTTGTGAGCCGATCTCGAGTGCGCTAACCACTACGCTAGCGGACCGTGTGTGTGTGTGTGTGTGTGTGTGTGTGTGTGTGTATTCCTTAACCAAAACATATCTGTGTGCACACATATTTGCTTGCTTTAAAAACTACAATGATACAAATAAGGTCACTGAGTAACGTAGAAAGTTTGCCTTTCATGTGTCACCAGTAACTTACCATACAGTTGACGTTGTTGACGGTCTGGTATTCAGGAAGGATAAAGGAGATTGCGTCAAGGTTTTCATATTGACACTCGTCCAGGGAAGCTACGTTGAGTCTGCAGCGGGTGATCACCACGAAGATGTCTGAGGGCACTTCTAGGCTCCTAAGAGTATTAAAACAACATAGAGGATTACCAAAAACAACCCGTGAAGTATGATTGCCTGCTCAGATTAATTTGATGGGTGGACACCTATCACGTCCTCCCTTCCTTTATGGGACTACATCATTAGGTAATTGAAAGTTCTACCTTCTGTCCTGTCTTGACAAGTGGTGTTGCTTGGTGGAGATAACATTGACTAGATGGGATGGTAGGTAAGAAATTTATCAACTAATTAACCTTTAAGAGAGAGAGAGAGAGAGAGAGAGAGAGAGAGAGAGAGAGAGAGAGAGAGAGAGAGAGAGAGAGAGAGAGAGAGAGAGAGAGAGAGAGAGAGAGAGAGAGAGAGAGAGAGAGAATGTGGGAGAGGAAGAAGAGCAAGCAGGTAGTTTTAATCCATGACAATTCCCATATAAAAGAATGTGAGATGTCGCCTGACCTAGGAGTATGATGCAGCTTCCTAAAAAAATGTACAGCCAAGTATAGTTATAGTCAATAGTACTTACGTGAAATTATCGAAGTCGTCTGGGAGGGAATCTGCATCATTATCAAAGACAGGTCCAATTATCATGTTGTATGGGATGTGTTCTGTCATCATGTACGGTGCCAAAGTATTAGCCACGTATTGCAAGGTGAGGGCTCCAGTGTATAACGGCACAGCGTTGCTCACCAAATATGGGATGAGGTTGAGAGTTGTATTAACAGAGAATTCTGCAACAATGGACAAATTTGGAAATCACGAACA